>JANHGN010017335.1:0-66576 GCA_024605025.1 Megaceryle maxima
TCCTTTCCTTTCCTTTCCTTTCCTTTCCTTTCCTTTCCTTTCCTTTCCTTTCCTTTCCTTTCCTTTCCCTTCCCTTCCCTTTCTTTTCCTTCTTTCCTTTCTTTTCTTTTCCTTCTTTCCTTTTCTTTTCTTTCTTTTCTTTCTTTCTTTTCTTTCTTTTGCCTTGCCTCCCAACCAGGGTCACATTGAGAGCTCGGCATGATTTTCCCCCAAAGTGAGCAGAAAAATAACCAAAACTGCCTTTCCCTCAGTAAGTGAGACCTCATTACTTTTCTAAAATGTCCTTTTTTTCTTTTTTTTTCTTCCTTTTTTTCCTTCGGAAATTAGCTTTATTCCCACTCCCTGGTATCCTTTTCCTTTCATTTTGTTTCTAATGACTGTTAGTGAGAGAGAAGAAGAAAGTGACAAATGAGGAAGAAACACTTCCCAGAAGCTGTGCAGCCATTTCAGACAACACTGTGGGAGACAAGTCATTTTCAAACAGCACAAATTAAAATAACTATAAACTTTAAAGAAATAGATTCCCTCTATTTTTCACCAGCTTGGGCAGAAGAGAAATTGACTTCTCTTACTTTTTTTGCATTGCTCTGCCCCATACTTACACAACTTAACAGCCTCAAGTTGTGCCAGGGGAGGTTTAGGTTGGACATGAGGAAACAATTATTCACTGAAAGGGTTGTCAAGCACTGGAACAGACTGCCCAGGGAGGTGGTGGAGTCACCATCCCTGGAGGTATTTAAAAGACATATAGATGAGGTGCTTAGGGACATGGTTTAGTGGTAGGCTTGGCAGAGTTGGGTTGGTTGGACTCCATGATCTTAAAAGTCTTTTCCAACCGAAAAAATTCTGTGATTCTATAACTGCCTCCATTCCTGCATTTCACCTGAAATTCTATGAAAAATGTATTAAAACCAGCAGGAGGTGGAGAAGGAGTATGAAAATCATGTACCTACCTTGTGCCCAGGTTTTCTCCCCCTCTTCTTTGGGATCTTCACGACCGGCAAAGCACCGGCTGGTGCTGAGTAGAGGTTGTGAACAGGCATTTTGACAGGCGCCGGCTGGAGCGGGGGCCGTCCTCGCTTCCTCCCCACCGTTCTGGGGGATGGCATCTCCTCAGGGGCCAGGCTGGTGGGCAGGCACGGCAGGTGGCTCATCTGCCCTGGGGCTATCAGTCGACCAGAAGGGAGATGAAAAAAAAAAATTCAAGAGCTTTTTAATTATTTTTCATTTTTGTTTTTTCACCCATTTTCTCATGCTGTCATTTTGCCTGTTACCATCGATCATGAAGCAGCAAGAAATACACCACAGATGTGCATTCCCAGGTGTGGTTCACCAGCCCACAGTTGGCTCAGCTTCTCCAAAGTGGGACAAAACCCTTGTCAGAGTCTGCTGACTGTGAATACAGTACAGGGAGCTGGGTCATGTGGCAAGGTCTCAGTTGCAGGTGTCTAACAGGTGAATACCACAACAGTCACCTTAACCCTGCATCCTGCAGATAAGCATGATGAAGGTGCGAGTTTGCACCCATCTGACTGATGGGTGCCTGCTTTCAGAGGGGGTTTGGAGTAGATGATGTCCCAAAGTCCCCACCAGCCTGATTTTTTTCCTGAATTCTGTTGTTCTCCAAATCCTCCCTCACCTCGGAAGCGTTACCAATACCACAGTGAACTTCCCTCTGCTTCATACAGTGCACTCCTGAGCAGGGAGGCTGAACTGGACCATGAGGCTGCCGGCACAATGTAGTCATGTTAGAGGAGAATTGCCAAGCATCTACTCTATGCAATTTTATAGCATCTGTTACCACACATGTTAGTAGTGGACTTTTGGATGTACTCCATCAAAAGCTGCTATTTCACCCCAACTCCATGCAGCTGATGAAGTTGAGCAGGGGTAATGGAGTGGAATCTGGTCCATTTTCCCCTGTCCAGGTTTTAATAAAGAAAATAAATATACAACTGTATACAGAGTACCAAGGGAATATACAGCATTCTTTTCAGCTTCTGGCAAGGGTCACGTGCTAACAAAGGTCAGTAAAAAATCCCCCAACATTTTCAGATGTTGGTTTGTCCAGGCATCTGCTTTCCTGCACACAGGCAGAATACTAGTCCCAGTCCTGCCTGCATACATTGCTAGACATAAGGGTCTAAGCAATTCTGATTTTATGATAAGCTTTGCGACGGCTGATGTTTTCAATTTCATGCTCCCTGAGGCCAGTGATAACAGCAGACTCCCTGCTCTCCCTTTTTACAGAGCAGACTCATAGCCCTCTCAGCTACAGAGAAAGCCTAAAGATGTGGTCCAAGAACATCCTCTAAGCCCAAAACCCATAAAGGAAGTGAAGGTTTGTTTATTACTACAAACAAATACCAAATTTTACAAAAGCTACAAACTATGACATGTACACATTTCTCACTACACTTCGAATCTCACAATTTCAGACCCAAGTGTGATCTGACTTATCAGAGCTGACACAGCTGGGAATGAAATCAGCGTTGTTCGCCCACATAGTGGGAAGGGTAGTGCTTGATAGTGGTGGCAAGTGTCTGCAGCCAGGGGCTTCTCTGCTTCAAAGACAAATATGTTTTGCCTAGCTAAAACTTCATAAGCATGACTCATTAACAAGCAGCTCACTTCTCTGGTCTTATCCAGTCAGTAGTTTACACAGTCAGCTGTAGGATAAGAAAAATAGAGAGCTCCTAGCCTTACCATCCAGGAAATGCATTTTTTGGTAATATATTAAAAACTGAGGGCATTTAGTAACACTAGTGGTATCTGCTCAGTAGACAGATACCTTACATATAAGACTTAAAGACTGACTACAAAATTTCCAGTCTTCAACATCGTCTGTCAAAAAACTCTCATGCAAACACTGCATGTCTAACATCACATCAGAGCAAATTTGCAGTGCCTAATTTACCATGTTGTGTAGGGCTGTTGTTGTTGCACTCTCCAGGCATGCTCAGAGAGCTTGGGAACCACCTCAAAGCCTGCCATGGGGCTCTGATTTTTACTAAATAGAAGTCTCATGTGACAGCAGAGAGAGTATACTTCCAGGGTTAAAAGCATCAGGTTTGCCACAGCAGGAGTCAAATGGAAGGACTCTGTCCTGTGCATCGCTGCTTTCCTTCTGTCTTTGGCAGTGTGTGTTCACCTCCCCATAGTGCTTTCTGAGGGACACCCTTAGTGTCTCTGCCACCTCCCAAAACAAATCACCCTCAAGATGTTAATTTACAGGCTGGCTGCAGGCAGGGAGTTTGGCAGGGAAGGGAAATGCAAGGATTACACTGAATTTGGCACAAAACCCCAGTATGAAAGACCAGTGCTTCAGTCTTTGCACTTTGGTCTGCTTTTAACAAAGCATGGCAACACAAAATTTCACAGAGGAGCTTGGCAGAGGCCAAGGGAGACAAGCCTAGCACAGGTTTATTCTCCATCTGGGGAAGAGCAGAGGTTCCTACAGCTGTGGCCACTGGTGGCCATGAGGATGTGACACAGAGGATATGGACCTGCATTTAACACCTCACTGCAGTGCCTTTATTCTATTCTCCTTTGATGGTAAAGGTAGCTGTTGGCACCCCAGAAACTCTAAGAGTTAACAGCTCCTGAAGCAAAAGAGCTGCTGCTCTAGAGGACTTCTTGGGCTGAAATGTTTCTTTCTTTTTCTGCTGATGAAGTATTAAAAACATGGTTGTCAGGAAACACACTAATAAGCCATCACATTTTTTTTGTCCTCTCTGGCTGCTTTTAACACTTTTGACACTGTGTTTTGATAAAACCTCTTAAAACTCCTTGCTGACGTGCAAGACCCATTTGGACTGTGCACAAAATGATCTCAGTGTAACATGTTTGAATTGATACAGCAAAGACAAGAATCAACCACAGTATACAAGCTGTTGTTATTACCCTTGCTTACAAGCCCAGCCATGACTTGGTTCTCCTTTCTCGTACACTAAGGAAAATGCCTTTGGTGGCATTTACTGTGTTATGCTGCTGCAGACCCTGGAAGTCAAGTGTGCTCCTCAGCAGCAAGGAGACAGCAGGCAAGGAAAAAGTGCCTCTGTCTGGCAGTGTCACCCCCAACAGCATGACCAGCTTGGCATGGCTGGAAAAAACACACAGTATTTGCAGGCTGGCCAGAGATATCAGAGGAACACAAGGGCTTGTCCAACTGCACCCCGACAAAGTCAGGGTGTTACTTTGGAAGGGCTGTCCTGGGGTTGCTCTGGCTGCTGCCACAACCTGCGTTTGACCCATGGCTCAGGAGCTGCAAAGCTTGGTGGCTTCAGGGCAGGTTTGAAAACTTGATGCAATTTAAGGGCAAATACGAGGAAGCAAATTACAGGCTACAACAAAGGCACCGCCTCAGTTCAGGAATCACTGTAGTACAAATAACCCGGGAGAGTATTTGGGGATGGAAATCAGTATACATTTGCCCTGTCCTTGTACTTTTCCTAAGGCACTAGCTTTTGACAGCCAAGGATGGTGCGGTTTCAGTCTGACCTGGGTCTACCACTCTTCTATTCTTAGTTTAAAAATAACAGGAGGAAATTGCTTTACATTTCTGGCTTCTCATCAGTAAATGCAGGGCTAGACACAGGGTAACTTTTTCTTACTTGTCTCTCAAAGATTGTCATCTGGAAATTTAATTTCCAACCCTGCCTTCCACATTGCCCCATCAGATCCCAGAGATGAGGCAGCAGGGAAACACCACTCCCCATTTTGACTCCGGGGTCAGTGCTGCAGGAGGGGTTAAGTCTTTTCCCCTCTGGGCAGCAGAAGTTCTGTGATGACTTCAGGTGATCCCGAGGAGCACACTGTGCACAGCAGTCTGCCTTCATGGAAGGCCAGGTGTAGAGAAAAAAACATGTCCTAGACCAACACTGGTGACCTGTAGGATGTTTCTAATAGGCTGTGCTTGCCCTGCATCATGCGTTGGTGTATATGCCATATGGTTAGCAACTCAGCTTACTGTGCTGGCAACTATGGCTGATAGCAGAGGGAGCTACAGTGCATTTCCTCCCAAGCTGAGTATTTTTGATGGACTGCAAAGATTCATTCTTAATAAAAATAAATGCCTGCAATAAATGCAGCTTTTAACCTGCGCTCCAATAACTGCAAGGGCTGAAGTAAAAATATCACATTAAATTTTATATCAGTAATTCCAGAGGATGAGCATTAAAAGTTGGTTTACACTAGGTCTGATGCAAACCCATGCCTGGACTGGCACAGGGATGATGCATAGGGAAGGAACAAGTTATTCATGCATTGAGCCAAAGGAAGGTGCACAAGAGCAGTTGAGTAGAAAATGTGCCCGTTTCACAGCAGCTGGATGAGAATGCCCTTCATTCCCAGTACAGCCACTGGTCCAAGCTGCAAAAAAGACTCTGACCCTGGAGTGCCTGCCACCACTTGCAGCCCTGCCTCCGACTCTTGTCCCCTGCAGAGATTCATGTCTCCCAAATCTACATACCCAACAGTCATATGGGGAAAAGATATAAACTTCTTGTAATCCTGTCAGTCTTTTCTTCAGCTGTTGTTCAGGAAAGCACACTCTGCTTTACTAAACGGGAGGGAGGGAATACTTTTTACCCAGTAACAGGACTATTTTCCCCTACTTCTCTGTGCACAGCAGGGCAGCTCTTTGACTGTGACCGCTCAGAAATGATGGCCTGCAGAGTGGGTGAGCAAAAGGAGAAGCATTGCCTGATCTGGAAGCAAAGCTTTATTCCTGCATGCTCCTCTTGGGTAGTAGGAAGGGACATGAGGCATTACATATCTTTTCATCATGAATACCAAAGCAGCACCACGTAGTACTGAATGATAAGGGTTTAGTGAAGCAGACAGTAGGATTTTTTGCTAATAAAAACATTGAACTATTATGGATGTGATTGCCTAATGACATTGCATGGAGAACCCCCAATCGCACCATTGCTCAAAGGTCAGGATAATTTTCAGCCATGGCATGAAGCTCTTCTGCAGCGATTTGCAAAGCTCTTCACTTTTCTTGCCTATTGCCTTGGGGACTGAAGTGAGAAGAAGCTGCTTCTCTGAGGGACTCTTTGTGCATTTTGACCCCAGGAAGAAAATTTCTACATAGAACCCTTGAGAATGTCAAATCAACAGGATCTGAGTAGAAAGGCCTATCTTCCCAAACCAATCATTAAAAAAAACAAACACAATTATCTGTTCATGCTGTGGAAATCAAGAATGGGATTCTCCCCACCTAATTTCAAATCTCTGTCTGTCACCTCAGTATAGGTGCCTCCAGTCATTTCAGATATGATCTCTCTTACACCCTGTGTCACATCTGCCAAGATGTCTTGGGCTCTTTAGGTCATCTCAGGTGTCACTAGACATTTATTTTAGGCAACCAGACTTACCTATAGTGAATAATTCAATAACAGATTAAAACACCTAAATGCTTACGTTCAGACCCTTATACAGAGGGGATATACCCTCTGTGTAAAATAAGCCCAGCAAAACAAGCCCATATCTGCATACCTACTTATCTGCAATGCTGTCTTGGGTGTGCATGGCAAGGCTTTGGTAGTGGGGGGTGGGGCTAAAGGGATGCCTTCTGTGAGAAGCTTCTAGAAGCTACCCTGATGTTCAATGGAACAATGCCAGATAGCTTCAAGATGGACTCATTGTTGGCCAAGGCCAAGCACATCAGTGATAGTGATAGTGTCTCTGTGATAACGTATCTAAGAAGGTGGGGAAAGAAAACCCCTGTGTAACTGCAGCCAGAGAGGGGAGTGAGAATATGTGAGAGGAACAACTCTGCAGACACCAAGGTCGGTGAAGAAGGAGGGGGAGGAGGTGCTGGAGGCACCAGAGCAGAGATTCCTCTTCAGACCATGGAGGTTAACAATGGAGCAAATATCCACCTGCAGCTCATGAAGAACCCCACATTGAAGCAGATGGCTGCCCAAAGGAGGTTGTGTCCCTGTGGGAAGCCCATGCTGGCACAGGTTTGCTGGCAGGACCTGTGACCCTCTGGGGAACCCAATATGGAGCAGTCTGTTCCTGAAGGACTACACCCTGTGGAAGGGACCCGTGCTAGAGCAGTTTGTGAAGCCTGTGAGAGGGACCCCATGCTGGAGCAGGGAAAGAGTGTGAGGAGTCTTCTCCCTGAGGAGGAAGAGGTGGCACAGACAACATGTGATAAACTGACTACAACCCCCATTCCCCTGCACTGCTGAAGGGAAAGAAGTGGAGAAAATTGAGAGCGAAGCCTCAGCAGAAGAGAGGTGTGGGGAAAGGTGTTTTAAGATTTACTTTTTATTTCTCATTATACTATTCTGATTTGATTGGTAATAAGTTAATTTTCCCAAAGTTGAGTCTGTTTTGCCCATGATGGTAACTGGTGAGTGATCTCTCCCCATCATTATCTCGACCCATAAGCCTTTCATTATATTTTCTCTCCCTTGTCCAGCTGAAAAGCAGTGATAGAGTGCCTTTGGTGGGCACCTGGTGTCCAGCCAGGGTCAAGCAACCACAAATGCCCAGGTGAATCCCACCCTTGGTCACCTATGTCTACACAATGGCCAGTTCTGTCTTATCTTGCGTTCAGGGTATTTGGGGTTCATAGCACATTGCATTGCAGAAGAAATCATTCCCTTTTTGGAAGTGGAAACTTGAGCTTCACAGGTAAAAAAGACTCGAGATTCCTGGGCTCATCCCAGCCTCCCTGTGATGAACTTCCTACCATTTCAGTGTCTCACTTCTCCCACATGTCCCACAGCATCCCCTCTAGGAAGACAACCAGACATGCAAAGCAACTTGCTCGGGACAAAGCCAGATGATGGCAGGGTCCAGGCTCCTCACGCTCCCATCACCCATATCCCAATCACTGCCACATGTCAATTCTCAAGGAAAAGTGAACAAAATATTTCAGTACCTCTCATTTGGACAAAACAATGTGTTTCCCTTCTTTGTTCCTAGACTAGTTGAATTTTGCCAGCTTTCCCATATTTTAAGCACTGACACAAGCAGTTTAGAAAAGGCTGGAGAAAATACAAACACTTTTTCTTCAGCTTGGAGCCACTCCCAGGAAGATTGATCCTTAGATATTGAAATGAGGTATTTGTGAGTTTTCCCTACACAGAGAAGTGCTACAGCAAAGCCTGTAAGCACATACAAGGAGGAGTGAATGTGGTTTTGTTCTGGGCTGTGAAAACATGGATTTCTAATGAGCTATAGTCTTCTGTTAGAGCTGGTAGCATACAGCATTATCTCCCTGCAGCACAGCAGAGATTTAACTCTCCTTAATACAACTGAAAGTAGTGGCAACATCCAAAACATATACTGCCATCCGTCACAGCATAGATTCTGTATCCCTTGCCCTGGCACCATCGTGTCAGTCAGAGACACTATGGGAGATGACAGCACCAGGGAGGGTGAAATAGGCAAATTTTCCTTCAGTGCTATCACTTTGTGCCTGAGATATGCATAGCAAAAAGGTGGTGCATATTTTTAGTCTCCTTTCCGGAAGAGTAAGAGTTCATGTATTCACAAATTCA
Source organism: Megaceryle maxima (assembly GCA_024605025.1). NCBI lineage: Eukaryota > Metazoa > Chordata > Aves > Coraciiformes > Cerylidae > Megaceryle > Megaceryle maxima. Next base: position 8,523 of record JANHGN010017335.1, read on the forward strand.
TGCTTTCCTTCACTCCTCATATGATTTTGGGGGTTTTTTTGACTCATTTCAAACAGATCTGATGGGCCACAAAAGCAAGAGGTGCAAAGGTTTGCAGGCATAGTGGAAATGTGTAAAAGACAGAGTTGTGAGACCTCAGTTTTGGCCACCTGTCTTATGAGACAGTGAGAAGACCGAATATAAAAGCTCTGATGCTGAGAAAAGCTCTTATCAGACGTGACACCCTCTCGGACACCAGAAACAGGCAGCTGCAGGGCACAAATCTATAGAAAACCAGTAAAGTTCTCTCCCCTACTCAGGAAACTATCCAGGACTGTTCTTTTAATTGCTCCATGTTTGAGTTTGTCCCCTGTTTCAAGAGTACTGAAGCCAGTCTGGACATGGCCGGCACGCTGCTGCTGGGCTATTCACATCTTGGGAACTAGCACATTTCTCTTTGCACTTATTTTCAGCCCTTTTTACCCGCATGTCTACAGCTGCAAAATGTGCTGAAGGGTACACTTTATTAAATCATTTGCCAGAGGTTCTCCTCCTCTTCTACTCTGCCCTAGTAAGATCTCACCTTGAGTATTGTGCCCAGTTCTGGGCTCCCCAGTTCAGGAGGGACAGAGATCTAAGAGTCCAATGGAGGGCTATGAGGATGGTTAAGGGACTGGAACACCTGCCTTACAAGGAAAGGCTGAGACCCCTGGGGCTTTTTAGTCTGGAGAAGAGAGGACTGAGAGGGGATCTCAAAATATTAGAGGTTGGAAGGGACCATCAAGTCCAACCCCCTGTCAGAGCAGGACAAAGCTAGAGCAGATCACATCTATAAATACATGAAGGCTGGGCGTCAAGAAGGCAGGGGCAACCTCTTTGCACTTGTACCTTGTGATAGGAAAAGTGGCAACGGATTGAAGCTCAAGCATAGGAAGTTCTACCTCAACATGAGGAGGAACTTCTTTACTGTAAGGGTCACAGAGCACTGGCACAGACACCCTAGAGAGGTTGTGAAGTCTCCTTCTCTGGAGGCTTTCAAGCCCTGTCTGGATGCATTTCTGAGTGATCTGCCCTAGTTTTGGTTCTGCTCTGGCAGGGGCTTGGACTCAATGATCTTCAGAGGTCCCTTCCAACCCCTACCGTTCTGTGATTCTGTGATCCAAATCTGAGTTCAGAGATGAAAACATCTTTTTACTTCTGCAAACATGTCCCAGTGGAGCAGAAACCTCACAATATTTCTGCCATGGGTGCTTTGCTGTCTGCTCCAGGCTCACAAGTAGCAGAGCCCCTTCAGAGGGGTCCTGCAGCAGGATTGCTCTTCAGCTGCTGAGAGCAGATCCTGCAAAGCTGAGATTGGTAATTTCAGTCACTGCATTGGGGTGGCATCATGCAAGCAGTGTCTGGTGCTGTACCCTGCCCTCTTCTCCCTCTCAACATCTGGGTGCCTTAATGAAGGGGCAGGGAACTGGTAGGAAATAGCACAGTATTCGTCAAAATCCAGACAAAAAGTATTGATGATGTCTGCTCCTTTCCCTGTTACTAAGAGCAAAAGAAAGGAAAAATGGCTCTCGGTGTCATCTTACAACACGATTATTTTTTTTTAAGTTAAATTCAGCAGCAGTGACAGTGCTGTCCTTGAGGAGGTGTTCTTTTGAAGGATAGCACCCTGGTGACAGCAGGTAAAGCAGTAGCTATGTGCCCCCTCGCACTCAGGTTTGCTTAATGAGCCAGAAGAACTTGAAAACCCTGGCGAGAATGGGACCCCCAGGAGCAGCCGAGGCCAGCCTTGCCTCCTGATCTTACCTTTCTTCATTTGGCCTGACGTTTTTGTTGCAGACAAGTAGCCTGCGGTGGGGAATTGAGGAAATGAAACTTTAAGGAGAGCAAGTGAGTGTGGGCAGAGCACCAAAGGAAAGATGTGAAAAATGGATACGATTAGGCCACGTGAGTGGCAAGGGTCATTCTGCTGAGGTGGTCAAGCCAAATGTGCACAAAAAAGGGAGAAAAAAAAAAGCAATTGCTTCCTTCTCTCTCTTATGTGGAGGTAGCAGCACTTTGGATGTTGCAGAGAAACAAGAAGAAAAAGTGCCTGGACTCAGTCTCCCACCTTGACAAGCTGCAGGAGAGGGCGGAGTTCCTCTTGCAGGTCTTTGCCCCAGACTGGGATTTACCATTTGCAAGACAAAGTCCCAGAAGAACAAGTTGAGTCCCTTCTCTCACTACTCCAAGGCCTCCTGCCTCAGCATCTGGGTATGCAGAGGTGCAATTTCAGTTTGCTGAAAAGAGCCTCTTAAAATCTCCCATCCTGAAATCCTGAGAGTGGTAAAAAGTGAAGCAGTCCAGGAGACATGCAAACTCCCTCTGCAAACTCGGAAAGGCAGGATGGAGAGCTGAGGACAAGGGCTGAGCATTTTAAGTGTGGTATTTATTATAACACTCCTGCAGAGTTGCAATCTCTGTTTGCCAAGCCTTCCTATCAGCCTACGTCCATTCCATCCCCTCACCTTCCTCAGCTCATCTGAGAGGCCTCCCCTGGCCGCTGACAGTCTGCAAAGTTTCCAGAGGAAGTATGTCCTCTCCCCCACTGCCTCCACAGGCCATTACACTCCTGCTCAGGATGCTGATGGGTTGCTGCATCCTCCACCAGCAACCCTCCGGATTTAGGGAGCTGTAATGGAGGGCTGCTACCTTTCTGGGCAGCAGGCAGATGAAGATGTGTCCCACGGGTGCTGCTCTTGCTTTCTGGCTGCCCTGCCTCTGGCCATCTGCAGGCCAGAACCAAGTGACTTTTTCAGGGACCAGAGGAGTTATAATGCAGAGCACATCACTCTTTTCTCCCCAGACTATCAGACATGATTTCCAGCACCAAGTTCCTCCAGCCTCAGTTTCCCCAGCTCAAACTCCAAAGGCTGGAGATGCAAAGATGCCCAGGATGTCTGTTACTAATTAATTATATAACTGGAATAAATCTTTCTATAAATACATGAATGTTTGTAGCCCTGATAGGTCTTCAGCCCATAAAACAGGCTGTGATTCTAGACCAGCAATTAAATTTAAATCGGGCTTTGTACTGTAGCAGGTCCCGTTTCACATATTCAGCCAAGGAATTGCTGGTCGAGACACCCTTGTTTCTGATCACACACTTTGCCAGTTTAATTTGCAGGTTGCTTTCCAGAAGTCCCCTCCTGCCATTAGCTTTGTTACGAGGAAACTTGCGCGCTTAACAAGCTATCCCTCCTTGAATGGCAGGCACACAAAGCAACATCTTATTTATCTACAACCTTCAGACCAGCAAAGAAAGCACCAGCTTCTTCTTTGAATGCAGTTACTTTCTTTCTCATCTTCTGTGTCTTGCACAGAAGCCAGATGCTTTCATCACCCATAAGCCACAGATCCTTTCCACTCTCTGTTTTCAGCGGCAAAGATTTGGAACAATGAAAAGTGAAATGAGCAACATTTATATTATGGTCATTTCAGTTCTCCAGATGAGTCTGTAATTGGCTGATACTCACATTTTTTCCCTCTTGCTTGTCTGGCAGTACTCTGGTCTCTTCTTCTGTAACTGCTTGCCTTTTTTTCCTTCCATCCCCCAGTTTTCTATACTTCTTTTACATTTATGGGACATATTCAACCAGTGCCTGCCATAAACAGATGAGCTTCACAAAGCTGCTAGCTCACTTCATAGAAGGATGCCCCATCCCTGGAAACATTCAAGGTCAGGTTGGACAGGGCTCTGAGCAGTCTGACCTAGTTATGATGCCCCTGCTCATTTCAGGGGAGTTGGACTAGATGACTTTTAAAGGTCCTTCCCAATCCAAACTATTCTCTGATTGTATGATTCTAAGGATCCAAATATCTAGATAATTTCCTTGAACTGCTTCCAGTGTTTTCTTGAAACAGCCATGCATTGCCCTTCTCTCATTTAATAATATTATGGCATTTTTATGTGGCAGGAAGAATGAGCAGGTACCTAACTAAGCGAAGGTCAATGTATTCAAGTCAAGTGGCAAGAGATGAGCAAAGAGAAGAGGCATTGACCCCATACTTCTCATTTTTCTAGATCCTATCTTCCCTCTCACCATACAGAATCCCTCTGGGGTGCATTTGGGACAGGACAAGTTGAGGAGGAATTTTGTACACAATTCTATGGAGGCGATGGAGGAGAGCAAATGGAAATAGTGCAGAGAAAGTCTCACCAGTGTGATACGAACAATCAGATGTGCAAGGATTTGGGAGGTTATCCCACTTGCCTGGTGCACACTGCAATGAGACCTGACTGGGAATCAGGAAAAGAGGCAGACTCACCCCACCCCACTTACACCCTGCCTGGGCACTCCCCAACACATGGGAGCATGAAACTTCAGTCCCTGTCACACTCAGGACCAAGCAGGATTCTCTTTAACTTCAGTTATACTACTAAGTAAAAGAGGAGCGGGACTAATGCCAATATCCAGGGCTCAGGCGTGCTGCATAACTTGCATCTACCTGTTTAAGGTTGGCCCCTGAGCTGCAGATTTATCTCAGGAGACTTGTATGGAGCAGCCTGGATGAGACCCAGGGAGGATGCTAGTATTAAGTAGAGCAGAGAAGATTTGAGAGCTATCCCTCTTTTCTCTTTGTGAAAAAAAGGGGTGCTCTGTTGTGATGAAATGTCCCCTTGATGGCAGACTGTTTGCCAACATGAGGTCCTAGCTTCTCATCGTCTGCTGTCGTGGCTTGCCTGTGTTGTATGTGTTCATCAGAGGACAACTCCATGCTAACCTCATGCACTGGATACAGGGACTGGGTGACTTTCTCCCGTGGACATTGAAATGACTGTGATTTAAACACAGCATGGGATGAGAAAGAACTTTCCACCCCTGTAAACATTGTCAGGACAGCAATTTGCTTCCCCCCAGCTCCAGCCTTTCCCCAGCCACTGCCATGCAAGGGCCAAGCTGGGCTGCACGACCTGGGCTGATCCCTGAAACCATTTGGAATTAGCAGGAGTCAGTGGCACAGAAACTGGAGTCAAGTTGAACAAAAGCCCTGTCTTCCCCAGATCCACTGGACTTCCAGCAGTTTAATAAGAAATATGAGTGAACTTTATAGTGCTAAAGAGAAAATTGTCATGATGAGCAGCTTGAGGTGGTCTGGATGGTCATTGCTGGGATTTATTACCTCCTGTGCTGCTCTAGGCATTTCATTATGGCTTACATAATAGCATCCTTAATTACTTTGCCAAGTAAATACATTTTTAACAGAGAGACAACCCCCGTCCTGGGTACAACCTCCATCATTCCCTACCTTTCTTGGACCCACAAGATGGAATAAAACTTCCGTTCCTCCTTCCTTGCCAAATTATATCTACTGCATGAAATCACCAGGGCTCATGTGCCCATTTTGGAAAAGGAGTCGGGAGACCCCTTTCCCATTACAATGTGCTCTCCAGGCAGTCTGAGCACCAAAGAAGCAGTCCACTCCTTCTCCTGTCCCACACAAGCAGCTGTGTCCAGTCCTTCTGCCTCCACATCACCCCATACTCTGCCTCCTTTTCTGTCACTAGCAATAGCCAGCCACTGACTCAGGGATTATTTCTCTCCAACACCAACACACTTGACTGGATAGTGCATACCAGCTTACCCCAGATATCTGTCCCAGGAAATAAATTAACCCTCTAAATCCGAAGAAGTGATATTACAAAAGTCAATAGGGAAATATCTTTTCTTAGACAGAGGGGAGGAATTTCACACATTTCTCACATAAAGTTATCCTTGTTCCTTAGGGACCTGCTGCACTTTTATATTACATTTTGAGAAATAATACTTATAAAAGATTCATCCTTTCTTTGGCATAAACTGGAATAGCTCTTATGTTTCGGCCTTTAGAGTCTTCAGGGACCACAGTTTCTGAAGATGCTCAAAGCTTTTTTCACTTCCACCTACAGCAGATATGTTTATGTTCAAGTCACATTTTAACACTGTAACTGGACAGCATAAATAAAAGGTTATTAATTTAATGTTTAAGTTCGGGAACAAGAAAAACATGTGCTGGAGTCTGCTGTGTTACCCAGGACTGTTTGAGAACTAGAAGTCACCCCACTGTGACTGCTTTCCACTCTAGAAACAGAACTCTGGTGCCCAAGTGACCACTGGGCAGCCTGGCAGAAGATGGTGGTGGTGTTTCAGGCCACCAGCTGTGATTTCGCCCTGGCGCACCCCTCTTTGGGCAGGCGAGCTCTGGCTGCTTGCAGGCTAGCTGTCTACCTGGATGCTGGATCTGTCTTTGGGGGAAGCTGCAGGTGGGGCTGAAACCGCAGAGCAGACACATCTGGAGTGAAAACATGCTGGGAAAATATTCTGGACCTAAGACTGAACTGTGAGAACATCATGTGGCAAGTTAGCAAGGCGTGACTCACTATGACCGGGAAGCAAAGTTTTGCTGACTGGGGATGGTTTCTAAAGCTTGCAGCACCCAAGAGTAAAGTTTGCCCCCTGTTGATTACGTCTATAATTCATTTGTTAAATAAGCATATAACTTGCACTTTGCAGGGCTGTTTTGATCCATTTCCCCATCCAGTGAACAGCCGCTTCCTGTTTTCTAGATGATTTTTACACTGTGTTTGGCAAGAACTCTGCTTTCACCACCTAGAAACTCAACATTCCGAATAAAACCACTCCAGCTGGTTTGCGTGTCATCGTCTGCATACCTTGGGCAATAGGTTTTTCAAAATTGTACTGATTAAATATCTGCTTTTGCTGTTCTTTAAAAAAAAAACCACCCCAGATGAAAGGTCTCATTGAATGAATTTTCAGTGGGTTCGTTTTTTAGTGCCTGTCACTTCCAGACCAGCTCCAAGGACAACCAACAGAAAACTTTCAGGCATGTTAGGGAAACTAATCACAGAGTTTGGCCTCCATGTAATTCCAACACTAACTGGTGAGAACAACACAGAGCACTAGCAGAGGGTATCTCAACTCTTGCAGTCCAGCTTAAGCATCCAAAACAGCATTGTATGGGACCTGAGAAGAGCCAGTCTTGCATACTCATCTCCTGCACGCAGTGATTTTTTCCCCCACAATGCATTGAATTGTTTACTGGCTTTTGAGACGTCATTATTTTCATATTTTCTATGTCTATATCATAAAATTGGCAAGAGATTTCTTGCAGAGAATGGCAACATCTTCCATTCCTGGCTACCTTTCTTCTAACTAATTGGGACAACAATTCAAGTAGCAAAGACAACTCATCACAGCTCTACTGAAATACCTGGGGCTGCCAAGGAAGAAATGTCTCCATGCACAGACTGAGGCAAACAGCAGCCTGAGCCTGACAACAGCAACCCACGGCGTCATATTCTGACTTAGAATAGAGGTTTTCATGCTTGGTCACAGTGGGAGCTCCTGGAGCCTCTCAGTGTCTGAGGACTGCCCCAGTACATGAATTATTAGAGAAGCAATGCAGTCACGACCAGTGGCATCTGCTTTCCCCTGGGAAAGGAGACCTCCACCACCCACCGAGCACAGCAGGCGCTCGGTGAGAAAAGCTCAGGGTGCCTGTGCGAGCCCTGGTCAGGAAAGTGGTCTGCTCTGCTACCCCACCCCAAAGATCTCCCTAACCCAAAAGCCTTCATAAGCACCACCAGGTCCCAGCCGCATCCCTCCCTGCAGAATCATTCCAAATTATTCAGTGAAATGTTTCAACCTTTCTTCTGACAGTGAGAAAGCACCAGTGATTATCAGACAAATCAAATATCTGCAAGTCACAGTTCACTCTGCCCACCCCTGCATAGGGGATGGGGATGTTGGACAGAGGTGAGTCATCCTTTTTGTGGTTTGTGTGCACGACCATGTCACTCAGGGAGATGTTATAAGCTCTTTGGAGAAGCGCAGTGTTTGAGACGATTAATATGTACCACTTTATGAAATCTCTATGAAAAGGCACAGGAAAGAAAATAGCAGATTAAAATGCTCCTCATGTCTCTCTTGGAAGTCCAAGGCAGTCTCTAAATGCCAGCGGATCATGTGTGCTTCAGATACCCATAGTAGAACAGGCCAAGTGCCCCACTGCAGACTCCTCTCTCCGCACCCTAAAGCCCAAGGTCAGGTTTACGCTCTTGCATTGTAATTCATACAGGATCCAGCACCATCAGTGTCATCATTATGCCCCAAATTCTTTGTCCAAAGCCATTTTCTCCACTCGGAGTTTATCCTATTTTTCCCCCCAAGCTCTCTTAGCTCCTTTATCATCTCTGAGAACAGATGATTTTAGCATACTTCATTCAGAGCGAGCTTCCACGCTTGCAAGGAGCCTGTGAGGGGCTGTGGCATGGTGCCATCCACAGCACATGATGAATGGAGCCTCCCAAATACCTGGAGGGATTTCAGACTTTATTTATTTCTTTTTCCTTCTGCTTTCCTCTAATTTTGCTCTCCCTTATGGAGCACACTCTCCTAGCCTTCCCAGCACATTCCTTTTCTCCTGATGCTTTAACACCCCTACGTTGAGCAGCCTGATCTGCCCTTTCTAGAAATCACCAGGCAGCAGGATGATAGTGTCAAGCTTTTCACTGCCCCAAAATTAGCATAAGAAACTGGCACATTGACTGTGTCTGTAGGCAAATGTGACCTTTTCAGAGGCTGACTTTATTTATTTATTCTGTTGCCATTTATTTCTCTGTTCCCAAAAAAACAAAATCATAAAAAAGTAGTGCACTGTCTCCCAGACTTACTAACAATAATCATTAAAATATCTCTGACTAGCAACACTTCTTAATCAAACAGTAATTAAGGCTGCTTGTCACAGCCTGGGACACAGGCTGTGCACATGGCAAGACCATCATTTCCAGTTCCAGTTCCTCTGCAATTTCACTTAGCTGTTAAAGTGCCAGTCACGAGTGCCCCCATGATTAGACGTGTTCCCACATACTGGCGATGGAAGAAATAACTGAGGGGCAAACACAGCCCTGCTTGCCTTTGGACCTACCTATCATGTGTTTCTATAATCTCACACGATGTTTGGGAAAATTGGCCCATGTGATGACCTAAAGCACAGGGGTGGGGCACTCGTGGCAATTTTTGCCAGCTCCAGCGAACACACCTCCATCCCTTTTCGACCCTGAGGACCATTTCTGTCAGCACAGCCTCCCATGGGGCTCACTGTCAGCTGCACTCACCAGGCTGTGCCCTGAGTCGCCACGGGCACGTGAGAGGGGCTGGACCCTCACATCTTTCCCCTGCTGGTTCCCTGCCAGCTCTGAAGCTCTCACCCAGTCAGGACGATGGGCTCCTGTATGTCCATCATCCCCTCCCATAGGTCCCGATGCATGAGACCTTTGGATCTGCAGAGGTAAATATTAATGAGTTTGGGAGAACTCCCCAGCTTCCAAATTAATTGGAATAAATCACCCACCAGAAGCCTCAATCAGTCCCGCTTTCCCCATTTCATAGTGGAGGACGTCCTTGCGTGCCTCCCTCCAGACCCCACACAGCCCAACCTCCCCTCATTTTCTCTTCGGCGTGGGGCAGCCTCCTGCCTACCCAGGTAGATAAACATCTGTACCAGCCCTCCCCTGGACAGACCTTCTTGCTGCATACGATCTAAGCTGACAGAGAGACAAAGCCCTGCCATGAGGTTAACGGTAGCTCAACTGAGCAGATCTTTCTTTTTGGCAATAACAAGTAATTGAGTTTCTTTGCCAGCTCAGTGTCGGTCTCTGTTGTCGACACAGACTGCCGCTGCTAATTGTGTAAAAAGAATGGGTAAGGATAAAAGATCAATCATCATTTTTGCCATATTGTCTCCCAGTTTAATAACCTCATTTAATTAGAAATCATAGGTAGCAACCATTGGCAGGTAAATTTAATATAAGTGGCGAAACACCTGAGATTGCAAGCATTTTACCATCTCTAATATTCTTGTTAATAAAAATGTCTCTGAAGTTGAAGGTTTGTCCCAGGAGTCCACCCCCATACCACACAGCTCAAAACCAACCATCCCAGAGGCCTGTCATGGGCGACTGGCATCTCTTTGTGTTTGATGCACGAACTCCTGCATGCTCCTGTAGCAAACACACACACCTGTGGCCATGCAGGGATGGGGCAAGATGTGACCACCCGCTCAGCTGCACAGTGCAAATGTCCCAGTGCCTAACTGCCTTGGGGCAGCAAACCTGTGGTTTTGCTGGCATAGTTTTTTTCGGCTGGATGTGGGTTGAGGGATGATTTTGCTGCCCAGCCCTGAGTCCAAGGTGAGGGGTGCTGAGTCCAGGCTGGTGAGGATGTGAGGCTGCCTAATGTAATACCAGGTAATGAGTCCATCTCCAGCACCAGATGGGGATTTGGAGCAATAGCTGCAGCTGCATGGAAAGCAGGCTGTAATAGTAACTTTGTGATCGGTCCCATTAGTCTAATCACTTGGTTTTTAGTTTCAGAGCAAATTTACCTTCATTTAGTCAGCTGTAAAGAAGAGCTACATTTTCCTGTATTTCTTCAGCATCACCCAAAAAGCCCACAAGTCTGAGAGGGAAGGATATTAACTTCAGTGGCCTAATAAAACTACAGCAATCCCATGAGGAACAAACCACATTAATGTACGTCCAATAAATGCGGTCAAAGAAAAAGCAACAAGAGATAAATATCCCTGGACTATCAGAGCTGCGAGGTGTCTCCTGAGCAGTGGGGCAGCAGTGCCATGTGCACCCATGTGAGGGTCAAGATGCCCCCAAAGCTTGTCCTCTTACCACAAAGTTTTCTTCGTTTACCTGCAGTATGTCTCTCCCCTCTGGCCACCAGGAAAAAGAAGATGCTCAGCACTGCATAGGGTTTTGTGTCTGGGTGAGTAGCTCACACTGGCAAGCCAAGAGCAGGTCTTCCCATCCTGGCCCCAGGGCAATACATGTGTGTGTGCAAATGGAGCAGAAGTCCCCAGGGGATGAGCTGGACCCAGGGAGCTGTGGAAAGGGCAAGTTTGGATTAAATCAGGCCTCTGAGAAACAGTGAGGCTCCACCTCACTGGGATTTGTGGATTTTCACATCAGCTCTGTGAGCCCCCTCTTAACATTCATTGTGAAACTCTGTCAAAGCCACCACGCTTCACCTCGACATTGGCTGGGAAGTTGTAGAGAAGCCCCTGTGCCCAGCTGAAAGTCAGGCACACAATTGCAAATAAATAAAGCAAATAGCTTCACCGCTCAGCTCAGCTCAGCTCAGCCACCCTGGCGAGCAGGCAGGGCTGAGTGGCAGGTTAGTAACAAAAACACTCTCACACTAAGGCAGGCTTCACCCTTCACTGAGGACCCTTCTCTGCCCTGGTAGTGCAAAGGGATTTGAGATAAGCTCAAACCAGGGGCTGCTGCAGCAGGACTTGCCCCCACTGCTGCCTTTCTCCCAGATGGGAGAGGCAAAAAATAGACATGCAGAGGGAGAACAAAGCTGGTTTCTCCCCAGAGCAAATCTTGTCCATGTTTGCAGCCTCGTCAACAAGGCAAGGCCAATCCAGCAGCCCCTGAGGGCTCCAGCAAAGCTTCCAGTCTTGCAGGGGGGACATTCTTTTTTGGGGATGGGAGACATAATATGCTGCATGCACACATGCCCAGCCACACTTCTTACTGATCTACATGAAAGTGGCAAGAGAGTAAATGGCAGGAGAGCCAAGATTGATTAAACCAGAAAGGTCACTAAACTCCTCCTGAAAGGTAGCAGCATCAGGGTCTTCAGGTGGGGAATGGGGAATGCCTTACCCAGCTTCACCAGCAGCTTATGAGGCACAGAGAAACCCATCTTCTCCCAGCTCTTGCAGCCCACCCAGCAGAGCTGCTCCCACAATGGCCACTGGTTCAGCAAGGGCTCAACCCTTGCAAAACTCTTCTGCCTTGTAGCCACGGAAGCCTTAGGGACTGCAGGCACCCCTGAAAGTGTGCCAGCTCAGACGTGACACAACACCCTACATGAACAGCACCCTCCCCTCCTTCATTTTAAGGAAAACTGATTGAGTATCAGCACCAGAGCAGTGTTTCAGATTGCTGGGCATCCTTTTGAATGACTAAATGGCAGTGAGTAATATGTATTTACATACATTATGGTCTATCCCCACATTGGAAGGCGATTTGTGTAGATAACTTCCATTAATGTTAAAGGGAGTCATTCACATAAATCCTCAGCATGTTAATGGCTGACTAGCCTCCTCTGTGCAGTATTTCGTGTTGCTGCATTTAGCGAGCGCAATATAAATGTGGCCAACTTAATATGCAAATAAATTCAAGTATTTACTGAGCCATAAGAGACAGTTACTAGGCACATCTCTCATTCATCGTTTATAGGGAAATAGATGGAGGCTGCCAGATGAAATCGGGAGATAAATGCTATAAACATTTTTTTAAGGCAACAGGGGAAAGGGTACCGAGTCTCCACATATACATAAATAATGATCATAAATGGTTTCTTGAAGACATCCTCTCTTCTATTTATCTTTACTCTGTGTGTGTGTGTTTACTACACATCCACTCTGAAGCTCTATTTGTTGCATTTTTGTTCCCTGCTGGTGGCACCGGAATCCCTCCTATCCCTCGGAGACAGAGCAGGGCCGTGCACCATCCCCACGCACTTGCTCCTCCATCCTTGGCTGCTGCTCAGCTGCAGGAAAGGAATATATACTCATCTTCAAATGATGGGCCACCCACTGAAATCCCCTTTTTTCCTGCCTTCAAAATATCACTCCTTCCTTTAGCAGCACCTGGTGCAGTAAAGGTGAAGGAGACCTTTTGCACCATTTCTTCTCAGGGATGGTCTCTTGAGAAGCTGCACCAGGCATTTGCCACACAAGTGCCCTCACCCAGTCTGCTTTTTTCTGAGGCAGAGGAAAAACATCTTCTATGCTAAACAGATCTTAAAAATGCACCAGATATGGTATTACTGAAGTCTGCCCTCAGTTCCCTGCATAAGACTTTTGAGATGCCATGCCAAATGGATGTGGCCTCCACAAGATATTTCTTCCAAGTAGTAATAAATTAAGTAACACTGATTCTCTTGCTTACTCTTTCAGATGGAAAACAACAAAAAATGCCCTATCTCTTTTGCACCTTTCAATAGGATGGTTCCTATGCACATACATATTCATGGACACATGCAGATATATATATTGAAAGGCCCTCTCTATGATTAAACTCCAGAGCACTCTGCTGGGCTGCATCCCTATGGAATGCTGCAAGGCTCTTCCATACAAGTCACCAACAAACTCCTGAGGTCTCTTCAGCGTCCCCGTGTCAGCTCTGGGCTGGTATGTCTGTCCAAGTTTGAGGGCACAGCAGTGAGGTCATGCAAAGCCGCATGCAAACTGAGATGGAGTAGCCAGCACCACCACCGTCCCTGCCTGGCTGCCTGGCAGGACAGGCAGGTGTGGCAGCAGCTCAGCCCCAAACAACGATAGCAGAGGAAAAAAATACCAAGCAATCTGTGTCCTTAATGGGGAATCCTTTCTTGTAACATTGCCCTTTGGGTTTGTCCTTAGCTGAGACTCCAGAGTGCCTCTTTTCCCCATTCAGTGACTAGCTCTTCTTTCAACATCTCTTCTCCCCAAGTACTGTCTCTGGCCAGGCTTGAAGCCCTCACCTGAATCTTTGTTCTCTTCCCCGAGGCACATTTTCTCTCCCCACCATGCCTGCAGGTGCAGATGGCTGCAAACCTCCAATACATACTTTGGAAATCGGACAGTTTTACACACCGACTCTATAAAGTGGAGCCCCCAGCCCAAACCTGCTTGTGCCCATCTCAGTGTTGCTGTGCTCTGCTGCTGCTGCTGCCTCCCCAGGGGACCCTCCACCCTCCCTTCTAATGTGCAATGCCAGCCTCATGGCCCAGGTGTGCCTGCTCTGTCCCAAAGCCAGGCTGCACCGTGGGGCCAGAGAGCAGCAGGAGGCACTCAGGGAGCAGGAGGATACCCGAGAGACTGATTTTGTGAGAAGAGGACAGGAGGTGGCAAGGGCACACCCAGCAAAGGAGACCAGTGGTAGTCCTTTGCTCCCACCTTTTCCCTCTCATGCCTTGATAGACCTGCAGCACCGTGAGTTTCTAGAGAGCCCAAAGATCCTCTGGAGCCTTTTGGGATGATGACAGTCGTAATTCTCAATAAATCTGCCTGTGTCACAAGACAAGGTCTTGGGTTAAAAACTTATCTCTCTGTGGTGTCCCTCCTGGCAGGCAGGCGGGAAGAAATCATCAGGGGCCAATGCTGCTTAGAGGCTTTCAGGTCACCAAAGACTTCTCCTGTGTTTTGGGGACATGGCAGCTTCCTCCCACTAGTAGGAGGGTGCTAATGCACGCTGTCACTGAGAGCCCTCATACAAACTGCTGCCTGGGAGCCAGCCTGCTCAGTTCAGAGACATCTCAGTGTGGCATCTTCATCTGGGGAGCTGTTTGGGGAAGACTTTCCTTGTAGGAAATGCCCATTGCAGGCTGCAGGTAGCCCTGTTGGCTGTGGGGAAACTAGGTCTCAGGAGTCTGCCCTGCAAGGTCTGGGGTGTGGGGAGAGCATGCCCCCACCTGCCGTTAAATCTAAACAAGTTTTGAAAGCAAAAGCACTCACAAGTGGATTCTGTATTGAAACCTCAGGTGCATGATACCTGCGGGAAGATGGAGAGAACGAAGAAAGCATCTCATACTTTCCCTGCATCTCCCACCAAGTAAAACACACCACATGTTGCGATACCTCCTTCACACCATTGACTCACAAGCAGAAGCACAGAGAGGTGGAGGCAAGAATCAGGAAAAGGTATTTACAGAACAGAGAGGTAGGGCAGCTCTCAGAGTCTGGTCCCTCAGCAAAAGGAATGTGCACATGTGCTGCTCATGTCCAAGAAGCAGGTCGAAGAGAAATACAGTTGATTTTTTTTACAAATAACTGATGCTGCTTGAGATCAAGGGGGATGTTGTGATGCAGAATTAACCCTTTGCAGCTCTCCTTGGGAAAGCAAGGCTTGCATAGCTGCTAGCAGAGCTCCAGCAGCTGAAGTGCTGCTGGTCGCTGGTACCCCATGCCAAGATGGGAGCCAGTGTACAGAGCTGGGCACCACTTTGAGTGCAGCAGCAGCTCCAGATGTGGAGAGAAGCATGTCTTTACTGGCATGCATTTGGGGTAGAGCTGCAAGTGGCCTAAGCCAGCTGCCTATCTCTCAAGACGGGATCCAGGAGCTGCAGCATGATGGCAGGAAGGTGGGTTGTGACCGCATGCCGGGGCAGGGTTAATGGAGGAGTGAGACCTTGGGCATTCCCCTGCCCTGTACCGAGTTCAGCCCCCTTCCCTTCCCAGCCACAGCAGAACTGCATGGGGACCCAGGGTCTGTATGCACTTGTGCACCACGATAGAGGTGGGAGCAAATGCTCTGCAAGGAGTATGGTAACCAAAGCACCGAGAGCAATTTAGGGCACAACCCCAAAAGTTCAATTTCAGTCATACCTGTCATAAATCAAGAAAATGCCAAGGAATACTCCTGGGAGTCCCACATATATAAACACTTGAAGCAACAAAAGCAACAGCTGGCACCTGTGAAAGCTTTTGTTGGTCTGACATTTCGAATGCCAAGCATGCTGGCGTCCGTGCACGTGCCAGGTAAGAGGAGCAGGAAACCAGAGGAGTATTCCTTGCCCTGCTGCCGGTCAGGGGCAGAAAGGGAATCTCATCCTTTGCATCCCACACCCAAACTGAACACAGCAACAAACTCAAATAGATGGAGAGCAAAAGGCTGACATTTATAGCACCATTTCTCCTGTACAATGAGAATCACCTTTAAAGATGGGGTCAGGATAAACTGCAGGGCAACAGCAAACGGCTCATTTCAAGAGGAATTATTCAATCTTTCAGCAGAACATAATTACACATCCAGACTCTCTCTGGGCTATTCTTTATTTGGGCCAAATTTACACTAGTTCCTAAAGGGAGTCAATCTTAATGAATGACTTACAGTTTCATCATCTTTATAAGGCTTTATTAAAAAAAAAAAAAAAAATCAGAAATGTAGATCTTTAATTAGTAAATTTTAACCCCACCTTCACTGCACATCACCCTTTCTTTTGTCAACTCCTTCATTTTCATCAAAAGGAAAACTTGGTGTAAAGATGCTAGCTTAGGAAGTAACTTGTTTTCAATTTTATGAGTTAAAAGCAAATCTAGCCAGTACTTTTAATGCACCCATATATCATGATTCTGTTTGGCAGAGCAGTCTGTAATCCCCTGAAACATGAGTTTGAATGAGAGGGTTTGTTTCAATATATAGCAAAATGAAGGGAAGATTTTGCTTCCTTTGCACAGGAAACCAATTCCTCATGTGGCAACTTCTTACAACAGAACTAATACATGTAATTCATTTTTCCCTTTAATGTACGTATGGAATATTTTTCTTTGCGTAAGTAAACCAATTATTGTTCATTGCCACTGCAGGGAGCCCAGTGGTGACCATCACCTGTAGCTGATCTTAATGGTCAGCTGGAGAATTTAGCTGGAAGTGTTTTATGTAAATAAAGCTGACTCCTCCTTTGCACCATTTTAAGACTGTAGGGAGAGAAATAGGGCAGGATTTTAGGGAATTGGGTTGTTTTATTCTCATCATTATGTTTTTCCTTTAAAAAACACCATGATGCCATTGAGTACACTTTATGAAAGTGAACTAAAATCCCCTGAAGGTAACAGTTTTGCTGACTCCAGTATTATCAAGTGTAAGCATTTTGCTTCATTCAATTTTTAACAGAAATCACTGCTGTCTTACTCTCACCAACTATTTCCCGAAGGTCTTTCTTACCCAAACTGTGCTTTTATACCTTGCATTTATTTGCCAGGCTTGTGTGTGTTCCCCACCATCTGCACGAGGAGAGCGTGCTTCAGTGTCTAGTTTAAAGTTCTGTGGATGTTTTCAAACTAATACTAGGAATATTGGCTAGATTTAGTGACATGAGTTCAGCCCACAGCAGGAAAGGAGCCCCTGGGTACCTCTGGTCAGAGACCGGTGAGAAGTGGTCCCCTTTTCTACCGCAGGGTTCAAGTCAGCTCCCACAAGGGCTGGGCACTGGGGAAGCCTGTGAGGTTGCCAAGAGGTCCCAGCATGGCCAAGAAGATGGACATGACACCACTGAGGGTAGCCTGTGTGCCAGCAGCAAGTTCCTTGCTCATCTGCCTCATCCCAGTGGGGCTGGGTCAGGGAATAGGTAGGAGCCCAGCTGGCAGGGTTTGCTTGTCTCCTGTTCCCAGGGTTGTGACCGCCCACTTTCCCCCCCCCCCCTTTCTTCCCTCCCCCCACCCCCCGTGCCCCCCCCTTTTTTTTTCCCTTTTTTTTTTTTTTTTTTTTTTTAATGTTATCTTAAATTTGAGGGAGGAAAGGCAACAGGAAGACATCTGTGTAAGATCACATCTCAGCCTCCTGAAACTCAGGGTGTTACCCATGTTCCAGGATGGGGTGCTCTATGATGTTTCCCTTTAAAGTTGGTTTTTATTTTTTAATATGTATCAAAAAAACAAGTTTCTGTATCAAGCACAGAGCTAAGGAAATGACTGAGAGAAGAGCATTCTACTGCACTTTCTTCTTTCTAGGTACCATAGCCACCATCAAGCACCTGCACAGTCAGTGTTCCCAACAGGTGAGAAACCTCAGGGCAAAGCACTGATTGCCCAAGGTAAAAAAAAAAATAAAATAATTGCTTCTTTCTACCCACTCTTTCCCACAAAACATAGGAAAGTACTCATCAAACATTGCCAATGAACAAAATATCAGAAATACTGGAGTTACTGTGCTACATCAACAAAGCTTTTATCAAGGTATACCCTCTGCAGAGTTTGTGATCTAATTCAGCACATGTACTTTTTCTGTTGGTAGATTTCTTTCCTGTCCTTTTTTCACCCTCCATCATTAAGAATCTCGTAGCCCTGCCAGCCTAATCCAAAGAATACATGCACTGGATAAATAACTTAAGATGGGGCAGAGGGGCTCTGTCTTATTGGGAAAGTCAGTGTGACATCTGAATTAAAATAAAAAGTCCCCTGCATCCAGAGAGGACTGGGAGACATCTAATCTAAATAAGATCTCAAAACCTGAATTTGCAAATTGCTAAGCCATATCCTCAGCTGGTGTCATATGAGGCTGGAGCTGAGGAAGTTACGCTGATTTACACCACTAGCTGATTGAGCCCAGTGTGCTTAGCTGGACCAGGGGCTGGCAGCACAGTGTGGTGGAGGAGGATGCTGTAAGTACTCCTGTAGCACAAAGGCACTTTTTAGACTCCAATTCTACTCCCATAAATAACAACATCTCCACACTTTCCAAGCATTATTTGCCAAGTATAACCTCCCTTTATATGCTTTACATTTTCCATTGTGCCTTTATTCAGTTTGGTCCATCCTTGAGCAAGTGTCTTCAGAAACCCTTTGAAATAAACCCCGGATTAAACAGAAATCCCCCTCCAAGAAGAGAATTCAAACAACTTTCCTTCTGCAGCTTCCCAGCTTAACTTTACACTCCTGCCACAAACCTTGCATGCACCAGAACCAAAACCAACTTCTTTCTGCCAGACTACTGCTGTTAGATGAACTCAAGGTAAAGAAACCAGCACTCACAGCCATTTAGCAGCTACGGAAAGGAAAACAGCACCCAGATCTCAAAGGCTGAGTTACTTACTGAACCACGCTGAGCTTCACCCTCCGTCAGTGAGTAGTGGGCTGGGGCAACGGTGAAGTCTTGGGGAGCTGGGGAAGGACCAGCAGGTCTAGCCAGACATGCACACCCGTTCCATCCCCGTTCTTTGTCCTCTCTCAAAGTTACCTTTAAAACACCTGAAAAGACAAACATAAACAACTCAGTTTAAGTATGCTCCTCAGCATCTCTCATAAGTTAGATGCCTGTTAGTCTTGAAGGAAAAAAAACAAACCAGTATATAGCACATCACTCCCTTCAGTTTTCAGTTAAGGATAAAAATTCAACTTAGCATCTGGTTGGAAGATAGAAGATTACAATCAAACTCATTGCTCTATGAACTATACTAAACTCCAAAATCTGTGACCTAAATACTGCCTGCTATGTATAGTGCAAAATAAGTTGCTTTTAAAATGGAAGAGGCATTTACCTGGCAGTGAAAAAAAAACTCTGCTTAGATTCAGGTTCGGAAAAGCCCAAAACCTCTCTGCATGCAGAGTGCTCTGTAGTCAGAAGTGTTCATCAACTAGTGCACACACACACACACTCCTGCCACTGTCGGCTCGGCACTCGCCGATCTGCTGCCTCTCTCTTCACACAAACTGCTCCCGGGGCTCAGTAAGGGAGTGCTTTGCTGAAGAAAGTCTCCAACTGAGGAGCTGTAAAGTTACCATACAGAACAGCAGAACAAGAACTGCTCCAACAAGGTTCAACAACAAACATCAGGCAGAGAAGAAGAAGAAGCATGCTTTCCCCTTACCTATTGCTTAGGTTAGAACACTGAGCAGTGTCTTTAGAGAGCCTGGGCTTTGGGACCCAAAGGGCAGAGGACTTTCAGCACAGTCACACAGACCCCGGCAAAAGCCATCTTCTCCCTGTCTCTTAGCACAGTGTAAGTCTCCAGCAGCTCAGCTCTCCAGCTGCAAACATCTCATTAGACTAATGCATTCAGCACAGGCAGAAAACTCGATTTACCATAGCTACAGCAATGAATTTCCATTACGATGACAGCTTCAACCACATCATGTCCGGAAAAGCAGCCAACCACTGCCTTTTAAAGAACACACACATTTTACACACAGAAATCGAGGCCTGCGCATCAGGTTTCCTTTCTCTTCACAGCTACACTGAGAAAAAAAAAAAAAAAAAAAGCTATTTCTTTTTATTTCAGAAACTCCACGAGCTGAAATGTAAAGGCTTTTTTTCTTTTCTTTTCTTTTTTAATTTATTTCCCCCCCCTCACATAGCAGCATCTTTTGCAATAGCATGAATTGGGTTGCGATGAGCAGAAGGGGTGTTTGCAACATTTCTGGTTTCACTACCCCTCCTCTGTTGCCATGGCAACCAGACTGTAGCATCAGCCCTTTGTCCCGCTCCTGCAGCAGCCTGGCCCAATGCTGAGCTTACGTGATGGATGGGAAGGACCAGTCACTTCGTTTAGGATAATTGATGTGGAAATGGGGGGAATAGCGCTTGGGATCTTTTTGCAGGCAACATTAGGTGTAAATGTCCACAAACATGTACACAAATACATGGAGTTGGCTGTGTGGATAATTTTACAGGTATGGCCAGGCAATGATATCCATCATATCAGTTATCTCAGCCATGCCGTGGCATTTGGGAAAGACGTGGGACTGGCTTTTCACTGCATTTCAGTCACTCATGACAGAAGCCATCAGGTCTTCCCTTATTTAGCACAGTACTAGCAGCTTTTAGCACCCTAAAAAAAAAATCTATAATACATATAATAAATAACAATCATAATAATCTTGCCATGCTCCATTGGCTGTGCTCGATCAAATTACTCCAGCAAAAGGGTTTTATCACAGTTGTTTGCAAGTGTTGCACAGCTCCCCACTGCCCACTCCGCATGGTCACACACATTGTTACTCAGGATTTATCACAAGCCAAAAATGTGCTCCTCACCTCTCTTTCTTTCCATTTCTATGAATGCTTCATCAGACAGGCACGCAGCCACTCTCCCTGGTTCTGCTGGTTTGGTGGTCCGTGAACACTGGTTTTGTGCTAGCCTGGCTTTACGAGTTTTAGGGGAGTTACTTTTGACTTTTCATCAGAGAAGATGAGATGAGCATTAAGCCTGTTATATTTACCACAGAGGAAGAGGAAAAGCAAAAGAACCCAGATCCTGGACTGTTAGTACCAACAAGAGCAAGGCCTTTGCTGGTGCCCTTCCCTGGCAGCAGCGAGAGCAAGCACCTGCCCACCAGCAACTGTGAGCAAGGTGAGATGCTCAGGCTCACACAAGTGGTCCTTTGCAAGAAGAGTAAGGGTGAGAGCATGGCTGGGGTGTTTATTTCTTTCTTAAAATCATGGCTAGAAAAAGAAACTTTGTATGTTTAAAGAAGAAAAAAAGAAAAGTTTGGTAGATCCAGAAGACAAAAGGCAGTATTTTTTCTTTTTTTTTTTTTTTTTTGGCTTGCATTGCTGTAAACTTGAAAGACATTGTAGCTGTGAAAAGATGTATTATCAGTGCAGAACTGGAGCAACTGTTTTCTGTCTTCTGCTACTGGTATATGAAATCTGTGGTATTTGCAAACACACTGGGTAAGGAAGTACCCAGGTGCTCCTCAGCCCAGCCTTCATCCCAGCAAAGACCTCTAATCCCCCTTTTTCCCTCTTTTCTTTTTTTTTTTTTTTTTAGCACTCATGGGTTCCCATACCAGAGTAAAATGGAGGGAACTGGTGCACCATGAAAATTCCTGGTTTAAGTTCCCTAATAGGCTAAATGAGGAAAAGTATTAGTGACTAAGAAAAATCATGACAGAATCTTTTAAAAAGCCTGTTTAAAATTTTGAGCATGAGTCTTAGCCATCCCTGTTGTTTCACATTGCCTCAGCAGATGCATTTCTGCTGTGGCTTGTCTCACCCGGTGCTGTTGGTTGTGTCACACCACGTTACCAATGTCATCTAGCACGCGCGGGCTGGCAGAACAGCACAGCACGAAGGCATCGGCTGCAGCCTCTCACAAAAAAAATATGATATTAATACAATGCAACACAAGAGCAAAGTGTTGGGGAGGGGACTGGAAATTTTTCTTTCTCATTGCTGTTGTCGTTAACGCCACGTACGATTTTGCAGGACTCAAACCAGCCAAATCGCCACTGCTTTGGGAGCAAGTTTTGCTCAGTTAAAGATGGCAGAGTTCTTTGGCCTATGGTCTTTGCAGGGTTTATCTGACAGCCTTGAACCTGAAGTTTAATTTGAAGGGTCTTGCATTTTGGTTTAAAACATACAGATGATCTGGAGGGCAGCTTAACTTACAGTCAAAAGCAAGGGAGGATGAGATAGTTTCAGGGGAATGGTTCAAAGCATTTACATCTGCTATGAAGTCTAATGCAGGGCTCATTTCCAGATATTGGGGTCCACAAGAAAGAGGCAAGGGGCAAAGGGAGATGAGTCAAAGGTAGAGCCAAGGGGAAGGTTTTGCCCAGGGTGGTTCAGGAGAAGGACCTGTCTGAGTGCTTGAGGCACGCTCACACAAGCGATGGGCACCACATGAGCAGCTGCAGTTACCCATTGGTGGCTTCAACCCAAGGCTAGCCTTTCCAGCCTCCAGCTTACCCACACCACTCTCCCACATGGAGAGAGATGTGCCTGACTGCAGGGTGGCCTGGGCTGTCCCAGAGAAGGACAAGCACCCCAAAGGGTTGCCACCCACCCAGGAGCATGTGGATTCTGACCTCATGCCATCGTCTTTCACCAGCCGCTGGCTCCCTGGCACACCCAGCCCTGCAACACTGAACCAGGTGGGATGGCACACAGCGATCCGCTGCTCTCCACCCACCACCAACATTAATAAACTCCCACAGATTGTCATTTTATTTCAAGCATTACCCTATAATTTAAATAAATTGATTCTTTAAACAATTACATTCAATTACCTTCAGATTTCCATGCAATCAGACAGCATTCAGGGTAAGTGAGAAAGGAAATTAACTATCCCAAAACAGCCTAAGTGTGTGCAGCCCTACCCGCTATTTGGGCAGAAGATGAGCAAGGTGGAGGACTTGGAGAGCTTCTTTCTGCCACCAACAAACACCTGGCTTCAGGGATGAAACTCACTCAGTCAACCATCACTGCACAAAGGGCAGCAGTGGGTCTTTAGGGGCAGCTGCCTGCCTGCCTTATGCCCTGTGTGTGATTTTCCCTGCATCTTTATTAGGCATTTTGGTTTAACAAGATTTTTACCTATAAATCTTTCTGGATATTGAATCAATCTCATGACACCTTCCTCAACCTTCTTCACCCCCCCCCACCCCACACACTTGAGTAGATACAGTTGGTTAAGTTATGAGGGGGTCCGGTTTAAGGGAATGAATTTAAACAATTACCTTAATTACAAGAGCAGTATCATCTTTCAAGAAAGCGGGTCTCCTGGGAGGACAGCTGCTGAGAAGTCATTTAAATGAGTGAACCTTTGAAAACAGCAGTGAGAGGGGCTGTGACTCCAGCCCTAGCTGCCACCACTTCCCACTTGCACCCCGGCTCCTTCCCACTTGCTCAACAGAAAAAAAACAGAAAAAAAATCCCCAGACTGTTGGGGCCCCACATCACCTGCTGGTCACCCCCTGCCCAGCTCAGCCCTGGAGGTCACCTTTCATTTAGGCACTTGCTAAATTTGAGTAAAGCTGCAGAGACTTATTGATGCACACCAGCAATTTGCTCGGGAGGCTGAGCTGAAAATTCAGCCCATGCCCAAGACAAAGGAAAACTAAAAAAACCCAAAAGCCTGGCAGCAGCCTGGATAAGTAAGGGGTTGTAGGGCAGGGTTCCCAGCTCACTCAGACCCCCAACCCAGCTCACCCTGCACCTCCCAGCCTGTGCTGATACCTGGATGGGACCCAGACCAGCTCTGCCTCCTCCATTCCCTGTCACAGCAGCCCTTACAAGGTCACCCAGCCACCTCCCCACTCTGACTCACTGCTCACTTGAGGACATGATTATTTCCCAAATCACTAAACATTAGGAGCAGCTTTGTAATTTGCTTGGTTCTTTATTACATTTATTGATTTTAAAATATTTTAACGGCTCATTTATTGCTGTGTTAAAGAGCTCAGAAAGGCAATAAAGTCACGCAGCATCCTCAGTGATAAAAGAAATAATCCTTTGAGCTGCAGAAATCATGCCTTCTCCCTTCCTTTCTGATCTTCTTTCATGCAAAATACAGAGTGATTGCACCCAAAAGGCTGAGTCCTTAAGCAAAATCCCCCACACCTGAAGCTAGCAGGTAGAATAAGGTGTAATAAGATGCAGCCAAAACTCTGGAGCACCAAAGCAACCTGCTGCAGCAAAGAAACAAAGCAAGCTTATTCATCCCCCTTGGTTTAAGTGCCTGACACACATGGTCATTTTTTTGTAGGCTGGTCTATATGACTGAGGTGACTGGCCACAGACCACATCTGTCTGTCCAGTTTCAGCAGAGATGCTCAAACAGAGATACTCCTCCAGGCCCAGCACAAGGAGGTTGTACCGATGCCAGCTGGGGTGTAACACACTACCTTGCTTATGTGTAAAAATTTTCTAATGAGACTTCCTTGAGACCCAACAGATGTCAGTCTGCTGGGGCTGAGCTGCAGCAGACAGGCCACTGGGCTCCTGCTCCCCACATGCACCCGATGCCTGCTCCAGACACGTGACACTGCCCTGGTGCATCATCTGCATCCCTCGGAGAGGCGGCTCTGGTGCTGCCATAGGGAAAAGCTGCAGGGTGCAGAGGAAGGAGCTCCTCTCTCCCTTCTGGCCCCTGACTCCACCACTTCCAGCCTAGTGCCTGTCACCCTGTCATCCTGTGGAGTAACAGCTTCACTGCTCAGTGCCTGGGTGCAGCCGGAGGCTTCACCCACGCTATTGGCTACCGGCAAACCCTCCTGTGAAGGAGGGGTAGCACAGAGGGATGGCCCCACAAGGACACAGTGCTAGCCTTGGGCTTCTGCACTGGCAAACATCACTGTACGACTGGCAGGGCTCCCGCTGGCTCTCGAATTGGCATCTCTGGAGGCTGTTCCCAGGAGAACAGACACACTGCTGCAGCATGGCACAGTCCAGCATCTTCATTCAGCACTAACTCAGCAGATGCTGGGCAGAAGGGCTTGCTCCGGGAACACTGAGATGGATGCCAATTACTGCATCTTATTCCATGGAAGGATACAGGAAGAGTTAGAATGAGGTTTTGTATGACTTTCTGCTGCTAATTACATAAGAAGTGCCTGACAAGGGTAAGGCATTGGAAAGCTGAATTATAAAATCTTTGCTGAGTACACACCAGAACTGTTATTTGTGAGGCAACACTGCAGCTTTAGCTGCTTCGTGTAAGAGCCATAATAATCACCCATGCAGCCAGTATATTTCCCCCCAGGGCAGATGCCACTGGGCAGATGCCACTGGGCATAACCAGCACCGTGGTCCCTTCGGGCCAGACCCAGGGGTGACATGGACAGTGGATGCAGCCCATTTCTCTCCAATGCCCAGAGCACAGGGCATGGCATGAAAGGTGCTTGTCCTCACAGTGATTGATGTTCATGGGACAGAGTAGGGAGCTTGGGTGCAATTTGGGTGTGTGTTTTACAGCAGTTCATACTTTTGGGGAGTCCCAGAGGTTTGCACGCTGTTTTTATAGGGAAAAATTAAATTGTCCTTTTACCATTGTGGAAAACAAAATGGTCTAAATGGCATTTGGGATACCTTTCCTAAAAGGTTATCTTTCCTAAATGGGGATTTTCCTGATTCTGGGAAATTCCCAAGAGTTGATTCATCAGCATCTTAGCTCTAAGTTTTGGCTTTTGTATAATGTGGGATTGTGAGCTGGGAAATGTTATCATCTGACAGATAAAAAGAATCTATTTTAACAAATATAATATCACAGTATGATAAAAAATTCAATTAAGAGCCCGATGAAATGGTAACAGAAGCAGCAATTTAAACATTTCCTATTTTGAGCATCTTTCTCGTATAACTTGGCTCAAGTAGCATAACTTTCAGCAGTAGAGACAACTGGGTCTGGATAGTAATTAAAAAAAAATCATTCTCCAGATGAGGATTTTTGTTCCTCGGATTACCCTGCAGTTTTTACAGTCATTTCCATCCCAGAACCCCCACAGGCACTTCACCAATTAAACACCTACAGCCTGGCAGTAACTGGCAGCTCCCCACTCGGCAGTGGGAGACCATGGCCAGCAAACCCTGTTCCTGTGAAAGGTACCACTGGATTTCATTAATCGTCCTCATTCAGCATGCAGGCGGCACAGACCCCTGTGCTCTGGTTCCCAGCCTGTCTGCCCTTCTGCATCTTATGGATGCAAAGCCTGAGCTGCTGGGCTTGCTGCACAGATGAGATTAAAAGAGAAGCTATGATGAGCTGTTGTTGGGCAGAACGGGGATATCAAAGGGGGCTCTTCTTCCTTCCCAGCTGCTGCCATAGTTCACACCAGTGTGCTCTTCCCACTCAGGTCAGGGCAGGATCACAGCCTTTCCAGCTTCTCTCCCTCCTCCCTCAGGCTTGGAAAATTGCTCTGGCAGGAGGAAAGCAGATGCTATTCCTACCACAAAAAACATGGGGCTCCCAAGGGTGTGTTAGCACAGAAATCCTAGAGGAAATAGTGCTGAAGATGCTCAGCCGGGTGGTGATAACGTCTGATTCATGTCACCTTAAGACCATGAATGCCAAGAAACTCATTCCCAGACAGGGATTCAGTCCCAAAAAATTTGGTCTCCAAATATGAATAACTATAGCAAGGAGGAATCTATATGTCCAGTGCAGGTCCTGCCCAGCAGCCACTGCACAGCCATGGCACACAGAAACCCTCTCCTCCCCAGACTGAGCACTTGCTCGCACACCAGAGAGGGAAGGCGAGGTGCAATGGTGCCATCTCCTGACTCCTGTATCACACTAGCTGGGGTGGGCTCGGCTGACACCTTCAAGTCAGAGAGAAAGCCATTAAGAGCAATTTCATATACTAAAATTTTATCCTAGTTTCCAAGTTCAGTAGATTTGATTTTTCTCCATAGCTAAAAGAGCAGTCAAGATCTACATCTCTATATAAGATATGTTTGCATACTCCTTTCCCTAACTCAATAGAAAAAATCAGTCACTATCCAAATTCGCTGTAATTATCTTTTTTCTTGGCAAGTGTTCTTTTTAGTCAATACACATGCATAGTCACACTATAGCATAGCTATTTTTTAAATTACATATGCCAGCGTAGTTTATAGATTTTAATTAGCCGGGGAGTTGGACAGCCATCAGCAGTCAAGAGCTGTGTGTTGTTTGCATACAAACTCAGCCGAGAAACTTCCCCACACAACATCCCCTCATACAGCCAAGGAGGAGCAGACCCTCTCTGTCAGCTAAACCCTGGTACGGTTTAGAGCCTGTCAAATGCTAATTGTGATCCAAGGGCTCAAACACCTCAGCTCTTCACCTGGAGAAACAGGGTCTAGGTGGAAGAGGGTACTTCAGTGATGACCATGGATTTAGGAACCTAAATACAGCACTCCACTTCCCAAGAACCCCACAGTGGGTAGGTGGGACAGGTGTTCTTCCTCTGTCAGGATGTCAGAATGCCACATCCAACACTGGTTGCAAAGGCCAGTTTCTGTCCAGGGCACACAATGCATATCCCCAAGCTGGAGCCAATACAGAGACACCTCTCCACAAACACGCTGAAGGTTGATGATGGCCATGAGAGACAGAGAACGCTGCCAGTGGGTGCAGTACCTATGAGTAGAGCCAGGAAGAAAGGTTGTGCTGCCACTGGAGTGAAATGCAGCTGTGCAGCCACCCTGGGCAGTTATGGCATCTATGCACACGTGTGCCTTGCTAACCAAACTGATGCCAGCTACATCTCTTGGCCAAACACCACCTTTCTTTAAATATATATATATATACACACTAGCAGAGATCAGAAATATATCAATCTCATCATTCATTTAGCTTCTGAGGATGACCTGTATCTGGATTTTATTTTAGTGGTGGTGAGGGAAGTAGGTTAGCATAGTTTAGCCCCAAAGCACCCCAAAATCACATGAAATCCAGAATCCCAGGACAGGCCCTGTTGTTCTTCACCTACCTGTAACTCTACAGAGACTTGTCACATTCTGTCACAGATGAACAATTAGTAGACCTAGCAAAGGTGGTTAAAACTTCACGAGTGGCTTCTGTTCTATGCCAGAGACAGGACAAATTTTCCTTCCAGCTGTAGAATAGCTGCCAAGAGAAAGAAAGGAAAAAAAAAACCCAGAACCAAAACATACTTCCCAGTCATTATCCGAGATAGCTGATTAATTGCTTACATGCTAAACTTCAGAAATCATATTGTGGTTATAATAAAACTAGAATCTGATTTTAGTGGTGATGGTTTTTAAATAAAAGACTTGATTTTAGGGTTTTCATTATATTTTCCTTCCTCTGCTATTTTGACACTTCCATCATTTTTGAGGCTGTCATGATGTGCATACCAAAAAGCCTTGCCTGTGTCTAACAAGCTGAATTATTTTATTATTGGCTAGCCTACAACCTCACATCTACAGAGACCTGGATTACAAAGGCTGGTGTCAGCCTCCGTGTTGGTGCCATTGTAATATTTAACACTGAGCACTTACATAAAGTTTCAAAGCAGCATGGTGATTAATTGCTGTCATTCCTGCAGGTCTCCCGGGCTCACATTTGACCGAGAGGGCCATGCTTCCCTTTTAAGAGACACTGAGGTTTGGACATTATTGCTGTGTCTTTTGTTTTAATTGGTTTTTAGCAGGAAGCGCAGAAGATGTGGCGCTGGGCAAGGCTGGCTGGGCAGCATGTGGGCAGCTTGAGCTGACCTGTGGCTGCTGCCTGGCACTGATGCCCTGGTGACATCTCACAGGCACCAATCAAGTCACCTCCATCATTTGCCTTCTGGAGGAAAAGGTTAGAGGGGTACTGGGCAGGGATAGCTTTGGCATTGTTGTTGTTGCAAAGAGGCAATGGACTGGAAAAACTAAGCTGGTTTCACCCCAGCTATTTCTCTTTTAAACCTCCTACTTCTGTCGAACTCACAATGGAGGTGGTCTCTGTGGCCTTGCCACCCAACCCTCTCTTGTTTTTAATGCTCAGCTTGTCTCATTGCTTCCACAATGCTCAATGCAGCACCCTGTCTGTTGCTGGGTGTCTGGCAGAGCCAGCTCTAGTGTCACTACAGGGGGGACAAAGTCATCAAGTGAGGAGCAGCAGCACCCAGCCATCCCCCACTAACAGCCTCTTTCCTAAAGAGACAGTCCTTCATGTTGTGGGCACCATCATCCTGACTTCCACGGCTACCAGGCAAACACGCCAACGGGAGAAGAGGTTCTTCACTCATCCAAAACATCCCACCCCCCTAGGCTGGGGCCATGGGGCAGGTCTCTGAGGAGGATCAGGTGGGGGGCAAGGAGGTGACATGGGCCACTTGCACCCCACTATGATGTCCAGCCCCAGCTGCCCCACCTGATGGCCTCTGAGTCTTATAAACCTCTTGAGAGACAGGACAGTCAATTTTATGGCAGTTTTTGTCAAGAAATGAAGAGCCTGTATATAGAACTTTCCATATTTTAAATCCCTGGTAACTTTAGCATACATACTATATATTACATGTGAATTTGAATGTAAAATATAATGAGGCAGCTTTTCATCAACTGTATTAAGTATTCAGCCCTGGCTGCAAAGAATGAGGGGGAAAAAAAAAGGATCAAATACACCTAAGAAATCTACGTGAGGAGGGAACCATAAAAAGATACAACCAAAATAAAATCTTATGTGAGGAAGTTAACAGAGAAGAGTAAATCCTCATTACTTTAGGAAGAAGTACCTGTATGCAGCCATCCCTTCTGCCATGTTTAAGAGAAGCTAATAACATAAATGAGGTTGTTCAAATTGCCTCACACTGGGAAGCTGCCACCCGTGTCTTGCACATAAGACCAAAAGAGCAAAAGGCTCTACTCGATCTGAATTGATTTGAGGGACCTGCACAGCTAGGCAATTTGGGGGGGGGGGGCAACAGCTGGGTGCAAAATGAGGCAGGAACTATTGCATTTAATCTGTTCATGTCAAGTGACTGCAGTGATTGTCACCTGGGCCTCCAAATCCCACCACCCCGTCATGGACAGTGACTATTTCACAGCCATTATAACCTAATCTCAGATAATGTGATTTACACAAAGTAATTAATGGAGCTTCAGCTGTAAGGGAATTGGTCATTCAATTTGAATTTAATTTACTGCACACGCATACATTAGAAAGCACAAATTCCATAGGTGTGATCTGGGTATGGAGAAAAGATTGTGTGCTGGGAAGGAAAAATAAAACACAGAGTAAACCACATGCCTCTGGCCTTCCACACCTCCCACTCTTGGAGTGTTTCCTTATGAGAGGACAGCACACAAATAAATACAGGCATCTTAGTACGGATTCTTGGAGGTACGGAGGCAAAGCCCCTGCTGTCACTGCTATCCCATTTCCTAGCTGCAGGAAACATCAGGCTGGCATGTGAGTACAGACTCACTCTGACCCCTGCATGCATTTGGAGCGTGCATCCCTCAGAAGGAGCAGGGTGGGTTCATGGGCTATAAGGCCATAGGCTACAACAGCTACAAAAGATGCTGTATCTATGGCATACACAATGAACAACTCCAGTGATGGAAAACCATGCCTAAAAGGCAGGGCAACCTTTCCCAGCAAGGACAGTCTTTAATTTTCAGCTACCTTAAATTAAAGATGGCCTCATACCAGCCTGGCCTTTGGCTGGTATGATAATCACCACGCCCAAGCAAAGCCAAAAGCAACACCTGGACGATCCTCACTGGACCATGTGGGACTGACAATATTGCAGTGGCACTGGAGCTCTCCCAGCTCATGGACTGCCCTGCAGGAGATATCCATGAGATGTCCAGCTTTTCTAGGGTTTCTCCTGAGAATGCCTCCAGCTTTGTGCCAGGAAGCATCTAGCTATGCTGATTGCATAAAAAGGAAAGCACCCACACCTGATTTTAAAGTAAAGGTGAACAAATTAAAAACAATTGTTCAAGGTGGTCCGGGCAATCTCCTTTATTCCATTAAATTCCACATGTGCAATGCAACTGTAATGTCCTTCCCCTTTAATTATTGGAGTATGTCACAGTATCATGGGATTATTTGTGCTGGAAGGGACCTTAGAGATCATCTAGTTCCCACCGCGCTGTCATGGGCAAGGACACCTTCCACTAGACCGGGTTGCTCAAAGCCCCATCCAACCTGGTCTTGAACACAGTCACTGATGGAACATACACAGTTTCCCTGGGCAACCTGTTCCCGTGTCTCACCACCCTCAGAGTGAAGAACAACTTCCAAATTTCTAATCTAAATTTACCCTCTTCCAGTTTCAGGCTGTTACCCTCATCCTATCACTACAAGCCCTTGTAAAAAGTCTCTCCTCAGCTTTTTTGTAGGCCCCCTTCAGATACTTGAAGGCCACTATAAGGTCTCCCTGGAGATTTCTCTTCTCCAGGCTGAACAACCTCAACTCTCTTAGCCTGTCCTTTTATGAGAGGTGCTCCAGCCCTCTCATCATCTTCATGGCCCTGCTCCGGACCTGCTCCAGCAGCTCCATGTCCTTCTTGTGTTGCTCATATAGAGTAAAAGGTTGAAAATGCTTCCTGATTCAGCACACATTTGAAATTAAATAGTAGGTAGAGTGTATGTAATTTAGCTTAAAAATATTGTCCTTAGTCTTACAATCTATTGTGCTAATTAAATTTATTAATAGGTTTTGTTGACAGTAATAATTTTGTTACTTAACTGGATGATAAACTATTTTGGCAGAACATTATTTCTACTAACTAGTGTCTGTGTAGGCTCAAACTGCATCTTAAAACAAAACATTGGCATGAAAGAAATGACGTGCAAGCCGTGAACATCACTCGGATGTACAGTGTGCACAAATTGGATATCCTGTCTAGAGTTCAATACTGAACACGAGTCACCCAAAAGTTCTCTCTTCCATTTGTTCCTTGACTTGCTAAGGCCCCAACATGGTACAGCCAACAAAACACCTGCTTGCTTACTTAAGCATATGCTCAGGCTCTAATCCAGCACTCAGGTGCCCTGACAAGTCTTTCACAAACCCTTAGAAAAGAGAGCGCTGTTGCCCTGCACAGATTTTACAGATGATACTGCCAGGGGCATTTTTTTAATGTACCTCTGCACAGAATGTGAAGCTCAAGTGACCACAGAATGCTGCAGATGCCCACAAGGCACTCCAGGTACCCCACAAATGAGCTCTTAGAGGTACAGGCATCTTCATGGTGGAACCACCTAATATACCTCATTTTGCAGAGCTTAAATGGAGATTGGAGATACCATCACGATGTCCACCTTATGCAACTAATGCAAAGTAACATTTAAGGCTCTGAATGGACTCATGAACGTCCCAACTCCTGCTACAAAACAAAGCTCTGCTTTTCCTTCTCCACCAGGCTTTTATTTTTAAATAATTAAAATAATTCCAATCCTAAAATAGTTTTTCTTCAGCAGTTTTTAAATGAAGTCAGCAAGGACTTTTGGAGGAGAAAAAAAAAAGCAGCAGATCAACAGGTATAAAAACTGGAGGAATGTAACGGTAAATTTTCTTTAAAAGAAATAGATAAAAGAAACCCTCCGTCTATGCAATCCTCCTCCAGAAAGCGGGGGAAACTAAAGCAACCCACAGCTCAGAATAGACTAAGTATGCCCTGGAAGAATCCCAGGGCTTCCTGAAGAAAACCATGCCCCTGCCTCCCCCTGCTGGAGCGCTGCCTGGAACTACACCCGGGCATTTGGAAAAGCACCTTCTCTTCTAAGG
This sequence comes from Megaceryle maxima, assembly GCA_024605025.1. Lineage (NCBI taxonomy): Eukaryota > Metazoa > Chordata > Aves > Coraciiformes > Cerylidae > Megaceryle > Megaceryle maxima. The sequence continues at coordinate 40,995 of JANHGN010017335.1, forward strand.
GTTTTCCCCACTCACAAGGCATTTGCAATTCAGAGAACTTATCTGGTTTTGGCACAAGTGTAACTTTCCAGTTGCCCAGCATTAGACTGGTAAAAAGTGAAGCTTTCTTTCATATTAACATACCCCTGTCAACATGTGGTGGGGGCAGAAGTTTCAACCACTTCACACAGACAAAACCAATCCAGTTTTTGCAAGTTGTTCCTTTTATCTAAACATATCTGCTTCAAAATTTATCCCATATTTCAACAAGCAGTGTTTATCTGCTCTAAATCTAATTAATGGTGCTTTCCTCTACAAATTGGGAGTTACAGCACCCTGCATCCACCCAGAAGCTGGACCAGTTGCACTGCATCATCCTCCTATCCATTCCAGACAAATAATTTTTTTTTTACCCTTGGAAGTGGCTTCTGCAAGCCCTGAAGGTATTTGCAGCATCTCTGGGTGGCCAGTCCAGCTGTGCACATACCTGCTCTGACCTAGAACAAGAGGCTACAAAAAGGAGCATGACAGCAGCAGGGCAGAAAACCAATCTATTCACACTAAAATGAGACTAGATGCTTCCAAATTATGCTTAGGTCATTATTACACAGGGGGTGCAACAGATCTTTTTTACTCCTCGATTACTAGTCCAGAGTTTCAGAAGACTGCGGTGTAAAATTGTCTGAATTAATTCCCAAACCCTATCAAAAAGCACATCATAGACAACAGCAAGGGCAAAATGCTGTTTCTTTCTGTAAAGTTTTCTGAATAACAGTTACTGGGAGGGGTAAGAGAGAGAGTTAGTCAGTAGTTGAATAGCAATTTATTAAAAAAAAAAAAATGGTTAGTAATGGACACACCACACAATAGACCAACCAACCCCTCAACCATGCAGTCAACACTCCTAAGAGTTGTGCATCTGCAGTTGGTGTGATTGTGCAAAGCTCTGAAATACCTCCTCAGCCCCATTTTTGATTCAGCCTCGGGTGTTGTAAAGTGATGCACTATAAATATAGGTGATATTTTTAGGAGAGAAAGTGTCAGCATACCTTTGTTATGAGGATTTCCAGTACCACTGCAATTCTTTTCCTCGCGTCTTCTATTAAGTTATGTTGACTCTACAGAAGACCCACACTGGAAGTGTTTGATTTAGCCTTTGTCAGCTCAATAGCATTATCCTTGTTTTGTAGACTTTCAACGTAATCCCAGCTGTCAGCTTCCATATTTCAGTGTTCAGACCAGAGACGTAATTCTTTCTTTTGGATTTGTTTGGGTTTTCTTTGAAATCACTTCAATGCTTTCCCATCTTGCCTTGACTTTTACTAGTAAAATTTAGCATTCCCCTCCCTCACCCATGCTCTTATTACCAATTATATCTCCTAATTATAATCACTTCCCCCCTTTTAACAACCACAAAAGTGCACCATGAATTGTTCTGGCAGAACAACACAAGTTTAACATTAATTTTGCCTACTTGCTAAGAAGGAGGCTGGTGACTTCCTCAAAAGCATCTCTTCAATCCGTGCAGTAGCTGGCTTTAAAGCCTATGGAATGCAGCTAGTGCTCTGGTATTTCTCCACTTTATTTTGCAAATAAATACTGGAGTTGAGGCAGCCAGTGTACAAGCCATTTAATTTAAAGCTAGTCTTCCTTCTCCAGTTTGAGCACCTGACACTGCTCACGCTTGACAAAAGTTTTTCCTGCACACTATGCCCACTGGAGAAGTACTTTGAAAGATACCATGATCTCATTTAGAACATTTTCAAATTTTATTTGCAACTATTGCAATTACAAAGAATATAACAATGTAAATTTGCATTTGAAGTGACAACCCTTGCTAATAAACAAGTTTACAAATTAGTGTGTAACTCTTCTGGCTTTGGGAAATTTTCATAAGATGGAAATTTGCCTGCATGAGAGTTCATCATGTTTTACAGCATTGCATTTTCATAGTTCAACACACAGGAACAGAAATACATCTGTTCCTACTTTCAGAACACTAATATGTATTTCTGAAATATAGAAATGCAACTATTAATCATTTTCATTTGTTTTATGGAGAGGAAAAGGAAGAATCCATCCCTGGCTTTTGTCAAGTCATGCAGTACACTAACAGCCCTGATTCTCTCCACCCAGAATGTATGCTCTAATTAAACTTGTTTTCTTAAAGCCAGAGTAGGGATAGAATCACTGTCTTGTTTAAAGCCCTGCAGGAGACTGAGGTTAAAAAAACACTCAGACAAAGATATGTACACTATTACAAATGCAAACAGCCATCAAATTGTCCAGTTTATTGACGGGAATTCAAAATTGATACAAAACTTGCCATCTTTGCATGTTGTATTTTACCCTTAAAATGTTTCTGACCATGTCAGGTAGACTCAGAGTTAAGAATATACTTTGGCTTTCAGCCTGTACCTTTTATAAAGGTATTACACAAAAGCCACCAACTTACATAACACATGGTCCCAAAATTGCTTCCAGACGTTCTGTTTATCAAAAGACTCAGATCTTCTGCTGATCTGATTAAATAAAGGCTTAAAAATGTTTTAAGCCATTAGTAAGTATCCTATGGCAGAGTCAAGACTTAAGTTCGTTATTTCCATTATAATCTTGGGCATCAAAAGGCAACAGTCCTAAAAAAGCAGCCCTCCAGAATATATGGAATGTGGCAATGGGTATGATGCCAGTTTATAATGATCAGGTTAAGTAAAACAGATTTTTAAAGCTATGAATGATGTGAGCAGTATCACAGCAAAATATTTAATGAATACCACAGAATCAATCAAGTTTGAAAGTTGAGCAGATGTTGTTTCAATCAACAGAGATCTGTAATGTCAAATATACCAAAGTGTTTTCTAAAATAAACTCCTAATGCCGAAAAATTGATTTAAAGTCTGCTCCTAGCTAATAGTACCTTTTATTGGACCCTAAACTGATCAGACAATACATAGCCCACACTTTCGGACATTTATAATAAAAAAGCTTTTATTTTTCAATTGAAACAAATGCACCATCCTGCACTTGAAGGCTATAATGAGCCAGAAGCATATTCCAAGGTGTATCAATGGCAACATACTTGTTTCACCTCCACTGAGAAGTTACATAATGCACTCTTAATCAGTAAAGAAAAATTAAACTCAGCCTTCTCAAAGCTTCTGTACTGTGTTTCTTGGTTATTGTACAGTTCCACAGTCAGACCAACAGTTTGCAGTGTGTGCAGATAGTGTAGTCGATCAATAGTACTGTTTAATCATCATCATCTTCCTCTTCTTCTTCCTCCTCAAAACTGTCTTCAAAGCCCTCGCTGTCTTCCTGGTCCTCATCACCTTCTATTGCTGTATCCCATTGTGGATGATTTTCTGGCACAGGTTTTGCTTCATGAACTTCCAGCTAAAATTGAATACAGAAAAAAAAAAAAAAAGAAGAGGGGAAAAAAGGGTTACAGACAATACACAAGAAATGGAGGAAAATAAAATTACACCCCACACAAAATGGACAGTTAAAAATAAAATTAAACAAACAAACAACCAGACAAAAACCAAAACCAACTAAGAACACCCTAAACCTAAACCAAAGCCAACAAGTGCTTCCAAAAGATAAGGCATACCAGATTTTTCTCATTAACTGGATCTAGGACTCTCTCATTAACTGCACCTAGGACTAAGGGCAGGGAAATGGCCTGGCAGACCTCACAGTAGAAAGCCAGTGCCAACCATACTACAGATCTTGAATAAGTGTGAGAGAAGGTGTATTAGAATATGCAAGCACTGGAATGCATCACAAACCTTAGTCCCATTCATTATGCAATTGCCACTACTGGCATCAGGCAGAAACAATTTTTAGGTTCCTCCTTGCCACTGTTTTAAAATTAGGACAGCTTGAATTCTTAAAGATAACAGGACATTGGGGGGTTCAATAGCCATATGAAGTAGCTTTCACTAGAACAAATACATGACAGTTAAACATCACCTTCAATGGTTTAATCTGGTCCAATCCCATATATGAATCCGATCTTAAATAAACTGTGTACTGATAATTTCCAGGCTTGCCTGGTGCTGGGAACTTCAGCTCTACCTGCAAAACAATTCACACTAATTCTTACTGCTTTCAAATGATACACTAGAACAAGTACTCTAATGACCAATAAATACTACTACAGAATAATACTTTTTTTCTTTAGACATTTCAGTTTCTTACAAGTAACACTTCTTTCAAAACCTTTACATAATAAAATACCTGAAGAGAGAGAATACACAAGCACAATACCTTCCATGAAAGCTGAATAATCAAGTCACATTTTTTTCTGAATTAGACCAAGTTACTCTACATTAAGTAGGAAATTTCACTGTTGTATGCTTTCTAAATCTCAAACACCCAAAGAGGTTAAAATACTTTCAGCAGACTAAATATTAGCTCTACTGTTATTTAAAATTGAACAGGAAGTCTAGCTTGAAAGAACATCTCCATTTTTCCAAAAAGCAAAGAACACAAAAGATAGTCTCAGAAAGGTTCTTATGGCTAATTGGTTTGTCAGAGCCTCCCCTTTACACAAAAAGAACACTTACTATTTCTCACATGTTTGAATAACTATCTTTAAGAACTATCACTGTGTACAAATACTGTTTTTCACCAGCTTTTGATATGGGGGGAAAAAATCTGCAAAGAAGCTTTAAAGTTGTCATTTCTTTCCCCTCCATTATCAATTTTCAGTTAAAAGGCTCTTTTCTACTTTTATCAGACGAATAGAATTTGTCTTCCACCTTAAAAAAGTACAAAAAAGTAAGATCTACATGCATTTGCATATCAGAAGACACTTCAGTAGAGTTTTGTAATACCCCCCAAAAAAATTCTTCAAGTACTTTACCTCTTCTTTATCTTTTAGTGTACAAACATGATATGGCATACATATTAGCATCTGCTCCTTCCGATCTGCAATATACAGCCACCACCATTCTTGTTTTTCCTGTTGTAAAAGGAAAAAAGCCAACAAACAGGATTATTGAAGTAATATAAAATGATACCCCAAAGGGTTGCAACAGGTAATTATGATTCACTGGTCCTTACAATAGAATCATAGAATGGTTTGGTTGGAAGGCACCTTAAAGATCATCTAGTTCCAACCCCACTGCCATGGGCAGAGACACCTCCCACTGGAGGAGACACAGGTAAGAAAGGAGGTGATTTGTGTTCAGTGGGTTTTTTCTAAACTCTTGGATGTGTATGAATAAGCACACCATTTATACTGCACACTGAATGCAAACTGGTTATCACAAGAAACTGCTGGTGTCTGAAGGCTTCATTCTGTATATTGAGCCTAAGCTACCATATGAGACAGAACCATTCCAAACAATTGTGTCCAGCGAGGATTAAAAAGCAACTTCGTGCAATATAATACCACCTTAGGTCCTTCAGCAGAAATCCAGCCTGGATAAAAACATCAGTGTAAGAAGCAAGGAATGACAAAATACAGAGTCCTCTTCCCAGTAAACTGTCTTGTTCAGGAAAGTATGCACTGCCCCATTTCTCTCCCTCTAAAAAAGTGGGAAACTGCTGGAAGTTGGAATTTGGACGTACCAAGACTTCGCTTCAAGGAAGCACATACAGCAGGTAATATTGGTGTTTGTAAAGGATACCAAACAACTGCTACTTGTCACACGCAGCTTTTAAAATAGCTACAGGTCTCAAAGGCCTTGCCCCTGCAGGAAGTAGAGTTCCTAAACTAGAAGAAATTAAATGAGTACAGTCCTTCATAAAAGACAGCAACACTGTACAAAAAAATAATAGTTTATCCCTCAGTTGGAGTCAGACCTAAGACTGTGGTGCAGCACAGACACAACCATTCTTCAAACAGGAAAGATGACATCTCCAACATCAACTGCTCTTCCTTTAATCACTATTCCTTTTTGGTTAAAGGAAACACATCTCAAGTAAAAATCTACTTTGTTTTAATAGAAGCTTGTATCTTTCCATTGCAAAGAAGTTAGTTTAGTACTGCAAAGCAAGCTTCCATTCCTTCACCTCCTTAAGTATTTTCTCTTTTTTTTGACTAGTTGGCAGGGTGGAGGGCAGTAGATAGGTAATCGCAACAGCACAATCCTACCCTTAGAGGGGAAAAAGGAGGGAAAACCCCCACACCTTTTAGACAACCCAATGTAAGACTGCTGAACTGTGCTCAAAACTTTTTATGCACCCCTAATAATTTCATAACTGCTCCCACTTATAACAGACTGGAGCCCTGAAGAGTGCATCTTATGACAGTTACAAGTCAATCTCCAAACCAGGAGGGCACTTTTTAGATACTTACACTAATAACAATCAGGTAGTTACTTCAATGCCACATTAAAGTGGTCATTTTCTTTTGTTTCATTTTTAATCTAACCGCCTTTGAAGGACTGAAAGAGAGGATGCAGTGGACTTACTACCACTGCTGAGACCCTTCCAATTTCCACTTGTGGGAACAAAAAGCTGTTAACAGGTAGAATCTGAAAAATTTTAGCCTCTACTGAAAGTCAAAAGTTCAGTACTTTTAGAGTGGCAGTGTCTGTTTTTTTCACTTCAGAAGCCAATATTTGGTGAACTGAAATTTACATAATGCAGGCTGAGAATTGCAAAAGATAAATTAACTCTTCTCTTTTGAAATGACTAATTGTAATGCTACTAATACTTACCACCATCTCACTGAAACATTCAGGTAGCAAGCTACAGATTTGCAAGACGAAGAAACTCACACCAGCAACCAAATCACCCTGATTAGCACTGTTAAACTCTCCCAGAGCAGTGTAAAATTAATTCTGTATTTTAATGTCCATTTTACAGTGCATAAAAAGTAAAAGCAACTGCATCAGGATAAAGGGACAGCATTCCTTCACATACATAGAAGAACAGGTACTGAGAACAGGACAATAACCTATTTATGGACTATTTAAGACCAGAAGTTACAGAATTAAAAGAAATCATTTTTACAACTACTCCAAGTGATTTTCTTTATGAAAAATTTGTCCCGTGTGATTACAAAGCCAAAGTTATTTTATCTGCAAGTTCCAACAATAAATACACTGTCAATCTGCTTTACAGCTGTAGAAACAAAGAATCTTATGCAGTTTAAGTGTTTATTTCTTAGCCAAGGAGCCCCTAGGAATAGAAGGATAAGCAGCATAAATAGTACAGATGAACAAGAACTAGAGAAGCTAGATCCACTACAGAAACAGCTGCTTGACATTTTGGGCCTATCAGGACTCTGACCATAGAAAAAAAGGATCTGCATTTGTATCAATACATTATTTTTGATGTTACCAAAACACTGTGCTGACTGACTTACTATACATTGTGTACATTTCCATCACTCAACAGCAAGGAATATTTTGGTTTGTTTTTTTCCAAAGATCAAAACTGTCAACTGGATTTTCACAAAAACAGTTAAAAAATAACAGCCATGGTGGGGAAAGAAAGATCAGGACTAATGACATTCCTTGATCTAATTCTCAAAGGAATCTATACAGAAAACTCTTTGGAAGTAAAGTTCCTGACCCCACAGTGCCACTGCTTTTTTTACAGACAGGGTAACTGTGCAGGAGTGTCATTTTCCTCTCTTATTGGGTGGAATTTAAAGTTTATGCCTGTGAGAATCTGGCAAGCAAACAGGCAAGTGGGCAAAATGCCCTTTAACAGATGGGTGCAAGGTTTGGCATGCCAGAGAACCAGTATGTTCATGAAACTAGAACACCAGGGCCAGTTTCTACCTAAAAAATGTCAAAACTACAATCTGTGCAGTTTCTGGATCCATGGATGCAGGAGCAGAAGACTATTTAGGAAACTGCAGAGATTAAAGATGCAGCTCTGGCAGAGTAATCAACTGTCCAAACACTCACATAAAACAGTGTTAAGGCTACCTCCTGAAAATATTCGGCTCAGCTACACTCAAACATCCATAAATCCTGGAAAAAACAGTACAGTATTTTATCTTAACTCTGCATCTCCGAACTGGCCACGTTCACAATACACATAATACTCTAAATCACAGATGAAAAAAACACTTGGAGAGTACAACTGATTTTGTTTTATGTTGCACATCAGTTCTACCTGAACATGCTCCAACTGCAGCTACAGCACTTAGTACAACTACTTTCAACTTTCAGGAAATCAGCGAGAGAGACTGAAAAATTTACAGCTGTAGTACCATGAAAGAATAAGTGTGTGTATCTCAAGTTTGAGCATTCAGTACAGCTGAAGATTTTTTTTTTTAGCCTAGTACTGTGCTTAGATTTTATCACAGAACCCATTGGCAGGTTGGTTACACACAGCTGAAGCTTAAGCAGCTTTGTATGAAGTATAAGCAAAGTCTCTAAAGGAACATTCAAGTGCAGTAAAAAAAACCACAAATAGTTGGTGGCACTGGGCATAGCATGCACTGTTTGAGCTTAGACTGATGGCAAAAGCCAGCTGCCTTTGCAAAAAGCAGGTATTAAGATTCTGCTGCATATTTGACAATCTAAGGCAGCCAGAAGACCGGAATGATAATACACCTTTTTCTGGTACACTGGAGTACTGCTGGAAGCTGCACTGATAGATGGGATGGTACCTAATGCTGTGTGTTCCTGATTCTTGTGTTTCACAACTAATGCTTTCTATTACCTACCTCAGGAAAAAAAAGACTGTAAACTGGATGCGTTATCTTTGACTTCGTTTCAAGAAGGGCTCTTTCCTTCCTCTGTATACTTTGCTGCAATTCTTGCCACTCCTGTCAAAGTCAAGTTTAAAGAGTTACTGTATGCTAGCCATTGTTACAAAAAAAGAAAGACATTTTAAGCCATGGAAATGATACACGACACGTTCTTGTGCTATGCTACACATTATAAAAGGGAAAGGCACGTGAAGAATAAGGAAAAAAGTTGAGCAACAGTAAAACTAGAGACCATTCATGTAAATATTAAACCACACTCCCCCCTTCAAAACACTGATCTGTATGGCTTGTGCCATTCTTCAAAACTCACTTCTAAAGCAATGTCTATAAACACTCACTACTTGGGCTATAAGAGTCCTGATTACAAGCTTGATGACTTTTTCCATCAGAAGCTTATTCTGAATCTGAACAGGACTTCCAGTTATCACTGCTAAGTCTTTCACTCCAAGACCCATGGTGCAGAACTTGTCTACCACCACAATGCTACATAGTCAATTAAAATTACAGTTTTCAGTTACTAATTTAATTCTTAACAGCCAATACCATTTAGTAAGCACAGGTACAAGTTGAACTACTGCATGTTTATAGCACGTGTTACATATTTTGCAGTAACAGCCACTGCATGTACAGAACAAAGTTCAAATGAGACTCTCTCAAAATTTGCAGCAACTAACAATCAAATGAAGCTGAAGGAAACATTACAAATTTTCCCTGAAGTTAAGCTACTTTTCTCATGTAATTTTCAAGTTTTCTGTCTATACTGAAAAGACTCTTCACTGCTCTCTCAAACAGACTTACAATGACAAAACTGTTACACCAGAATGAGGTCTGAAAACCTCTAGAGAACTAATATGGCTCCTTCATCTTAGTGCTGCCTAGCCTGAGGGGATGCTGGAGGATTGAAATGCATTTTCTCTCAACCCCACAGGCAACATTACTCTTCAAGAAAAAGTAAGGCTTACAGCTTCATCATCTTTGTTTTGCTTCTCATCTTGTTCTCTGTCAGAGTCTCTGTCACTTCCATCATCTTTTTCACTTTGAGAGTCCCTGTTTGTTTCTTCTTCTTCAGATTCACTTCCTTTATCAGAGACCTCCTCCTCTTCCTCCTTTGCAACTACTTCCTAATGGGAAAGGAAAAAGAACAAAAACAGAACATCAACAAAAATTCCTCTAACTTCGTTTGTCTGCATTATTGTAGCATGAATCATTCACAGCACCTGTCTTAAGGTCAAAGCCCTTATTTCCTTTTTTGATCTACACTCTTGTGTCACAGAGTATGCCTACAGTGAAGATTAATCCTTTTCACCTCATGTGCTAAGAGCAGGGAAGTTATTTTCCTTCTCCATATGGCATCCACAACACAAAAAAGAAAACAGTATTGATTCTGGGCTCACATTTCAAAAAGTCGTAACAGTTAGAAACAACATAAGAAAGTTCCTACAACATAGCCTATGAGGCAGAGAAAACGTCACACAATGGGAGCATAAAGGCTCTAAAGCTACTTAATTTACCAGAAGAAAGTTTCCTTTTTTTTCCCCTGTTAAAGGAAAAGCAGAAGATACAAAACAATCCACCTCTTAGAAGACAGCATAACAAAAACCAGTAAGGGGCTATGAAGCTAGACTTCAAAAGCAGTTGGACACAACTCTCAGCAGGCCACTGGAAATATTACTGTGGTGACTCCATGATTATTTTACCAGAACTTTTTAAATGTAAAGTAAAAAAAGGCTATTTTAGGAGCTATGCTTTACAAAAGCACAAAATTAAGTAACAGATAAACACCCATCAGATTAGTACAGACAAACTGAACAAAATACTAAAATTTCAATGAATTACATACCCCATTAGCTTGTTTTTGCTTCTGCTGTTTCGGTGGCTGCAATGAAGGTGGCACAGGTTTCTTTTTCAGTGGCTTCTTTTTCTTTGATTTTGAAGCTTTCTTGGTTCCTTTATTCTTTTGCTGCCATCCTTTGCTCTTAACTTTGTTGACATCTCCTTGCTGCAGGAAAGCAGTAGTTAAAATATTTATTCTATTCATTAGATTTCAGGCATTCACTGTACTTTAAGCATTTTAAACCAAGAACCAAAGTTAGAAAGCATAGCCCAAGAGACACTTCAGTAGGCATTTCAGGGGAAAAAAAAAAAGGAAAAAAGCTTGAGAAGCACACAATTAGCAACTCAAGGTCTGAAAAACTTCTCTTTAGCCAGCAAGAGGAACAATTCATTCTCCACTTACCCCATCTTCTGTTGGCTGCTCTTCTGCTGCACATATAGACTGTTCCTTTTCAAACACTTCCTGGTTAGAGAAAGATGTGAAAACTATTAATGCCTCTCCGTACCAAAAGAGCAAATTATTACTTTATATTCAAACTTAAATTACTTTAATCAGGTCTGAAGAATTTACTCATGGCAAATTCTTTTATCAATGACAAACACAACAGGGGATTAACACATTAAAATGAAACTACTCTGAATATTTGTTCTGGGATTTTTCCATCACTACCATTATAAAGAAATTCAGTAACAACATGTAACCTTGTTCCAAAGAACCTATTCATTTTATAAAGCACAGAAATCCTGTATCATGAAAGCAAACCATAGTAAAATGTAAATTCTGCTCCAGTTGCCAGAGCATTTAAAAACTTCAACAGCTGTACTGCCACTCAGGGACAGAGGACAACAAATCAAACCAGAAATAGGAAATTTGAGGACAAAGTACAATGTTAGTATTATGTAGACTAGAACACCTTTATGCAAATGGAACTTTTTCCATGCATGTCTGTCTTCAAAACATATTATATGCCACTTAAATGTATATATCAGTCATGAAGAACTGTCTTAAAGAAGTCAAATATGAGGTACTGCCACAAAAACCCATCATATGAAAGGCTAGCTCTAATTTTTAGGCCATGTATTTCAATGCCAGACTGCCTAGTGGAGTTCACACAGAAAACACCTTCAGTAAGTTTTCTACATACTGTCAAACTAGGGTGCAGTATTATTTTGGCTATACCACATTGCTACCCATTCAGCAGCATTCTTCATGGGGCACTGGTGTACCTCCATTCTCTTAAATGTATGAAAAACTCATTCCAGCAGAATCCAAGTGTCTAAAACATCCAAGAGATTTGTAATATTACAAGCTTTCAAAGTGAAATCAAACACTGTCCTAAGCCTTGAGGGAATACTTTATTCTAGTCCAAGCACTAAGTTTCTGAAAGTCTCTTTTCCTGTTATTTACAAACCTCAGGGCCATATCACTTGCCATATTCTTTTACTGTTCCCTAGACAACTGCAACGGGTCAGACTGAACTTTGGTTTGATTCCAGGAAAACTTTCTCACTCAGAAACAAAACATAATGGAGGATTAAGAGCACAAGTTCTCAATTTCAGATCTTCATTTTACAGTTATATTTACAAAACACTGCTAGCTTGCAAGAAAAGCCTGTTTATTAGCATACACTTGCAGATACCTTGAAAGAACAAGTATTCTTAATACTTACTGCCATGGTCTGTCTTGTTAGTGTGACAAGAACAGTGACAAGAGAACCCACTGTAATATTGTTGCTGTCTTCATCATCCAAAACTAGTGTAAAAAGAAAAGCAATATATCTATTAAAGTCTTCCCCCCATTAAACATTGTTTCTGCTATGTTTAAATATAGCATACAAATTCCAGAATTTTAAACAGATAATTTCAAAAGTGTTATTAAGTAAGACTCTTACAACCTCAAATATACTATCAAGATGAGGGCTGATAATTCAGCAAACTATAAACCAGCAACATGGAGTTTGAAATTCTAATTGCATGAAAGTTAGAAAATTCAAAGTTATAACTGCTGTGGGAACCATAACTGTGTAATACTGTGTGATATATATTAAAGCATAAAACTTCAGAAACATGAAATACTACACATGACCAAAGGGACCCTGTTATATTTGTTCTGGGAATCATAACTTTGATTTTCCTGACTTTCATATGATTAACAACTCAATTTCAATGCCACATTAACAATCATGCATTTAATTCTTTTTAAGTAGAAGGCAAAGGAAAAGAAAAGAACGATGATTATTTTAACTAAAACATGAAACACAAAACCCACAGGAAAGGCACCAAGGTGTTTTTATCTGCAACCTACCAGGAAGGAATGGAGTTATAACCCAGTATGGAATTATTTCCTCCCCCACCCCCTTGAAAAAGCAGTTCTAGTACTCACTAGTTTTACATAGTTTTATACCATGGTAATACTGAGCTAAACAAAAAAGCATATGCATTGCTTAATCCTCCCTATCACACCTGAGTACAGCTGTATAACAAGTGAAGGCTATAGGCAGGAAAGGGCTCCTTGCCAAAATATGGAGAGATGCTCCAAGACTGACTTTTAAGCAGGTTGACAAGCCTGTGTACAATGCCATGCTACAGTAAGTATGTATGTTTTTAAAGATGACACATGAACAACATTTAGAACTACCAAAATTAACAGACATTTGCTTCCTTAAGAGAGACTTCCATTAACATTTGCTTGTCAGAGAAGTGTAAGCCAAAGTACAAATCAGGCTACCCAAACAATACATATCACATGGTGAATATGATCAGTGTAACCACAATTGCAATATAGATTAAAAACAAGGATTAGAACAGCCTTTCAAGTATCTCACATCTATTCGCACTAACCACCTAAACAAAGGAAAGGAGACCACAGAACCAGTTCACTTTCTACTGGTTCCTTAACAATATACCTGGATCTTCAGCAAGGAAAAGCATTATCCATTCATTGAAACAGTCCACGTAAAAGGTAGCTGAGCCTTGTGGGGACAAATTCAGCCAGATATAAAAACTATACAAGTATTATCACAAAGGAACCCATGAATATTCAGTCATCGGCATCTCCAACTCAAAAATTTCACAAAGGCCTCTCCATGCTGGAGTAAACTGAGCATAAATTCTGGAATAAGCACAACTTTAAGATAGCTAAAAGTGGTATTTCAACCAGAATTCCACATTGCTCATGAAATATTAAATAAAGGGATGAAATATCAGATAAACTCCTGTAGGAGAAACTACTGCTGGCTTGGGAATCTGTGGAATGTTTCAATGTACTTTATCTCCTTCAGACTATAAATCTCATGTACAAGAGCCTGCCACTCAAAAAAACCAACCCTGTCAGTTTCAGGCCACATAAATAACAGTGAGTAGTGTTTCAGTGTCCTCCAAAAGCTTACTGCCAACAGACTATCAAAGTGTCAGAAGAGTGACACACTCAGAACAAAAGGGCCTCCCACTCACCCTGTGGTTTTATATCCATAGTGACATGTGGAAAGCTGCCAAGGACAGCCATAACTTCATCGTATTTCTTATCTTCTAGGAAGTGCAGTAAATTGCGACGATCAGAACCTTTCAAACTCACCAAATCCTGAATAGTTTTGATTTTATACTGAATTAAAAAAATAGAAAGAAAAAAAAAGTCACATGGTAACAGAGAACACAGTCCACAAATAAACTGTTGCTAATAGATCACTTGCATCCTCGTGTTGCTAATGCATACACACCATTTGATTTAGTCTTATTAAAAAACCAAAACAAAACTCATACTTCAGGAAAATATCAAGCATATTTTTTGAGAAACAATAAAACAAAGACTGCATTCAAACCTACCAGGTAGCACTGCTTTGAACATCAGTATGTTCCTTAGTATGTCACCTCTTAGAAAGCGTATACATTTCTTACAAAACTATTATTTCAACCATCTTTTTTCAGAAAGCTGAGTCAATCTTACTAATTGGGTTCTTTATTTAGATGGAGCACTGCAGTGCTTTAAGATTTATATAATCAGGAACAACTAAGGACAAAGTACTTTGTTCTCCATACTGAACTGCAAACAAATCTAGAATCACTCCTTTTAAGATTTGCTGAGCAGAGCTAAAAGGGTAAGACGAACATGGATTTGTCTGAACACTTGATTACCTCACCACTGTAAGTGTACCTTTTAAAAACAACTGTATTTAAGAACTGAATGCATGGAAATGCTGTACAAACAAGCCTAATAAATTGGTCTCTTCCCTCTTTCAGGGAAAGGACAGGTGGAATTGAGACAGTCAAATTCTTGATTTTTGTACTTAGACTACACATGTCAAAAAATACATCTAAAATCCCATTGTTTTTGTATGCTCCTTGGAGTTTAGGGATGGATAAGTAAAGTGTTTGAGGATACCTATGAGAATTACTCTTTTACTTTATCCAAAGGAAAAGACTACTTGACTATTTGATAAACAAGCACCTTCAAAGGGGATAAAAATGCAGCACTTCAGAAATCTTTAAATGTTTCTATGTTAGTGTGAAGATAAACACCCCTTAAGGCTGTGGTTAAAGCTAAACAAAACTTCCATTATATAAAAAGTATTTTTAATATTGATCCAAATTAACCATTGTAATAACACAAAAGTCATCAGCTTCTACTAGTAGGTAAGTGCTGGTTTCTAACCAGGCATTCCTAGATGAAGAGCTGCAGTCAAACAAACAAGCAGATTTGAATAGTCAGTGAAAGAGACTGAAGAAACACATGTAGCTAATCAAACAAGACTTTTTTTCCTCCCTAAATTCCACAAATACCAACACTTGTCCAACTACATAGAAAGAGCTTTATAAAGCATCATTTTTCCTATATAAAGGATCAGAAAACCCAAAATACTTCTCAAAGTAACGGTTTGGGTTTGGTTGGGGTTTTTTTTGTTGTTGTTTTGGGTTTTTTTGTTTGTTTTATTTATTTGGTCACTTTGGTTTTGTGGTTTTGTTGTTGGGTTTTGTTGGTTTTATGAACTCTGTGCTACCTCCCAAATAATTTTTCTATCAAGCTAGATTAAAAATTATGTAAAAGCCAACCAAGCCAAATAAATCCAAAAGTCCCAGTAGGATATTTCAGTCACATTCTGGAAAAATATTAAGTTTGTGAGGTCAACATAGATTGATCTTTTACACTTAGCAGATCTCTGATCTTAATTCCCATCCCTTAACTGAGATGGACTTCAAAGAAACAAAAAGCACACAGATCATCTAGGAAGTAATGTACTGAATTCCTGAAAAAATACATATTTTGTTCTCTTCTTGCTTCCTTATAGGCAAACAGGTAAAATAAGCGACAGTGTTTTAAGCAGTTACTGTGCATAATTTGTAGTTTTATACCTTTTTATGATTGGAGACTCGCCTAAGATTGTCCTCTTCAATGTGAGGCAGCTGCAAAAGGGGAGACTTGAACTGTTGAAGTCCCTGGACAGTCATCTGGGAAAGCTTCATGCAATTTTCCAAAGATCCCAAAGATGGAGCACGGAACTCCCTTTCTTGGGGAGAATGAAACAGACAGCATGATATTAAAATGGTTTTCTTACACTTTCACAATGCATACTTGCAGTATAGACTACAGAAAACTTTGTTTTCAGCCAACCAAGCAAAATAGAGGCATCTTAAAATGTTCAGCATAATTAACCAGGCAGCATTTTTACTCACTGCAGCCACGTAGCTCAGCAGACATTTTCTTCCTTCTATTTAGGTTATTACAGCTGAACAATAAGAAAGGGAAAGACTTCTATCTAACATTGTCTCAAGAAACAAAATGTATCTGTGCAATTATTATAGACAAAAACTCCACTATTTAAGGTCTTGTGTTTTTTTTTTTTCTTTAAAAGCTTAGGTTGTATCAGTATATTTTATATATATGTTTGCATATAGCATGTTTAGCTCTACTTTGCAAGTGTATCACTAAATCTAGTTTATCATTAAACGTTAAAGTCTTTTATGCCACAATACATTATTTATAAGATTTTCATCTTGAGATATGACCATAAAGGTAGCAGCCTATTATATGCAAGGAAAAACTGTAGGTAGAAGTGAGATAATATATAACTAGGTTTAAGCAGAGCATATTTTATTATGTTGAAGGCTATAAGAATAGCTGTAAAAATATCAAAGGCATGACTTTTCTAAAACTAGATGTTAGAGGGGTGTCTGAGCAAACACCTATTTGACTTTAGAAATTACTAATGCCTTTAATATTTTCAAGTACAGAAGACTATACATGCTACACAATTAAAAAATCTTAAGACAAAGCAGAACAGAGCATAAGAAACAAAAGTCATTTCATACTCTCCATCACGCCTGCAAATAAATGAAAAAGCAAAACAGACAGGTTTCCACATCCTGCTATTTAACTTTGTTAGACAGCCACTCATTCCTAAATAAGACTTCTCAAAACCCCTTTTAGAAAACTCATTTCAGAATTCCCCTGCAGCTCAAGAGCTGCTGCAAGTCCAGAATTGCCAATGTTCAGGTCACTCTATATATTTTTTTGTTTCCTGGTAAAGTATAAGTTAGATCCTCTTTAGAACACCCAGAGAAATTTAAGCTACTTACATCTTTTTCCGAATGATTGTATGTGGCATATGAAAGAACTAAAGGCAATTTTAAAGATGTATTACAGAAGATGGCTGTAATTCGTGATGCCTATCATTTTATTTAGGAATTGTTGTATGTATTTTCCTGTACTTTACAGCATTTTTTTGAGAAGCAGTCAACCTTTGATTCCCTTGACTGTTACATGCATATTCTGCATATAAACATATACAAAATAAGCATGAATACAACTATCTGTGTGTACATGCACAAATATACTCCTGTGTGTACAAACACATGTCCTTGGAATGGACATATTTGGCTGAGATCAGTTTATTTGGGACACTACAAGAGGGGCCTAGAGGCATCTTTCAATAGACTGATTAGAGAGAACCTGCTCACTCTGCTAGGGCTGTGTGATGGAGGTGATCACACTATCAAGGCAATTAGACACGTGGATAAAAGCAGGTTGACTTGCAACTGAGTGAGAAGGCAGACCGGCTGTAACCTGCACCCAACCAAAAGAGTACCAAAGCCAAAACTGCTGAGTGTTTAAGTGCCAGTGGCCACATATTGATAAAAAGCAAGTTTATTTTAAAACTATTTTCAGAAAAAATTACAAAGTTCTAATAAATCTGACCAAAAGCAAACCAGACTTAGTGTCTTCAGTATGTTTCCTCCTTCCTTTACACCACCACCTTGATGCAAATTTATAAAGCAGCTATTAGGACACATTAAATGCAGATGAAACATCGCTGTCACCTCTGCTCCACTTGTCTTCTCATGGCCTGTTTCTTCATTAATTACACCAAGCTCTAAATAGAACCAGCTATCAAAAATTACATGGCAGGTTGGTTTTTAACTTAGTATGTATTAATAAATACTGTGAATATTATGCATAATGCAAAGAGGAAAGCAACACTTAACCATACCTATGATACACTTCTGCTTTGATGGAAGTAACTTTTACATACATTAAAAAAAAACCACAAAAACCCAAAACACAAACATCTTGCCTATGCTAGGTGCAATAACAGAATGAGATCCAGCTCTTTCTTTACGCTGCAAACAACCATCTTCAGTATAACTGCCTTTTTACAATAAAAATAAAAATTTCAATTATTTAAAGTGTAATTTCTATGGCCATTATGGCAAAGCACCTGGCACTACAAGATCACAAGGAAAGAAACAAAACAAAGCAACAAAACTGTATTGAGCCTCTTCTCACTCATGCCCTGTGACAGGACAAGGGGGATTGGATGTAAGCTGGAGCACAGGAGGTTCCACCTCAACATGAGGAGGAACTTCTTTACTGTAAGGGTGACAGAGCACTGGAACGGGCTCCCCAGAGAGGCTGTGGAGTCTCCTTCTCTGGAGATTTTCAAGACCCCCCTGGCTGCGTTCCTGTGTGACCTGTGCTGGATTCTATGGTCCTGTTCTGGCAGGGGGGGTGGACTCGAAGGTCTCCACGGTCCCTTCCAACCCCTGACACCCTGTGACACGTGTGACCTTGGCTAGACACCAGGTACCCACCAAACCACTCTTATCAGTTCTTCCTCCTCCTTTCAGCCACACCAGGCTGAAGATTAAACTGTTTCTCTTAGCCCACAAGTTTCATGAAGAAGTAAAGCAATGGCCATGCACAGAAGCAAAAGAAAACAAAGATTTATTCTCTACTGCCAATCAGCAGGTGATGTCTCTGTCCCCTTTCAAGAAGCAGGGCTCCAAATATGTTGTGGTTGGTCTGAAGGATAAGCCAATTCCCCCCCCCCAGCTTTTATAGTTCAGCTGACATCATATGGTGTGGAATATCCCTTTGGTCACTTTGGGTCAGCTGTCCCAGTCATGTCCCCTCCCAAGATCTTGCCCACCACATCCCACTATGGGGGAATGCTGGAAAACCAGCCTTGGTGCTGTGCGAGCCCTGCCCAGCAGCAGCCACAACACGAGGGTGTTACCAGCACCTTTCCAGCTCTCAGTGCAAAGCACGGCACTGGGAGGGCTGCTGTGGGGAAAATCAACTCCAGCTCAGCCAGACCCAATACAAAAAAACCACAAACATCAAACAAAACCCATGAAAACCACACCACCACCATTCATTGCAGGCCCAACAGCATAGGAATCAGAAGCTGAGAAGTGCAAACAAAACACACCAAGAAATGACAGCACAGAAATGAGCCAAAACACAAACGACACTCGAAAAAGAAGAGGAAGAAGTGTAAAAGTGCCAGTTAAAGACTGATGAACACAAGGTTCAATGTATCTTATACCAAGTGCCTTGCTACCAATAAAAATGGACCAGATCTTTTAAAAAACGGGTTTCAATTGCGTTTAAGGAGTAACTTTTAATGGCAAAAACTACAAAGTGAACACAGATACTCAAGATTTCAGAGTAGGGCTTGGCGACAGCAGCAGCATCATTTCAGTCTTCAGAATGGAGACATCTCAGACAGCGGAAAGATCAAAGCACACTTTGGGATTTCTAAATATCCCCAGTTAAGTTTCCCACAGGAACCAAAGCCTTTATGAAAAATATTGCAATGAAGAATTATATTTCCTAGTTTTAATTGTACAGTTTCTTTTCTTACCTTCCCGGCTTCGGGCCATTATTATTAGTTGGCAGATCACATTAATCATTTCTTGAAGTAGCGCAGGACTCTTTTTCAGGATAAACTGCTGATCTGCAAGACATAAGTGGCTGCAATTACATTGCACTTTATTAGGAAAAAAGGGGACAGTTTGCATGAAATGGAGACTTAATGGTGCAGTCTTCATTTCTATTAATTCTTGTACTACTGAAAATACCACTTTATTCACATTGACACATCCATCTGTAAAATTCCCTAACAAAACAGGAGAGCAAGTGCTAAGAGGGAACACAAGTTGTGTAAGAGACAATCAGCTTCCACACCAAATGAAGTCTTATTAGAGCCATCTAAAAAAAGCATCAGGATGGCACAGACAATTTATCAGTCTTATCAAAATAGCATTAATTCAAGTAATCATAAATTATTTTTATTTTAAAGTTTTAATTAAGTGAAACTGATTTGGGGAAAAACATCTGAAAAGTACTAACTACTTCTGAATACACATCTCTGAAGTTCTGAGTACAAACAGTAACTAAGTGCCAAAGAAGAAGAGGCATTGTTAGTAGCTATTTAAAACTGATCATTTCTCTTCATAAAAAAAATGGAAAACGGGAAAACCAAAGCATCTTCATTTTTTATTTGGTCTGGGTTTTTCTTTACATCCATTACAATATAGAACATCTCATGTTTGCTGGTCAGCCCAAGAAACCATGAGTTTCATGGTTGAGGCTTAAGAACTGCATTTCATTTTATATATTTATATATAAGTTGTATAATTTATATATAATACATTTTTATACATTTCAGTTTATATATAAGTATAAAAAAATATAAGTACAGCACTGAAGCTCATATGTAATTGATAATTTGAAGTTTTAATCTTGTCACCCTTGCTTTACAGATTGGTAGGGAAAAAACTCCAAGAAAAAACAAATGGAAATGTTAGACAGCAGTATTCTGTTTATCTTGGATTTCTTTACTCTGGAAAGCAATTATACTTTACATGTTTAACTTTCTATTCTGTTACACAGGAAAAAAATATCAGACACATTTGCAGCCAAAAAGCATTAAAAAACTAGGATGTTAGTATTACAGGAGTATCAAGACAAGTGCTAAAGGAATGTTTTAAAAATCATTAAAGTTGAAAAACTAGGTACACTGCATAAAGATTGAGCAGAGATCCAGGGAACTCTTTAATGTGTTTGAGTGCCAAAAATATGTTTCTGAATACTGTAGCATGCAACGTGTTGCTTTTTTTCCAACAGTACCCACTTAGGGCAGAAGCCATTACCTTCTTCGAGCACCTCAGGAACTTTCATCCTGGCAAGGTGAGTCAACAGCAGAACTCTGGCTTTCAGGCTGTAAGGGCAGGTCAGTGGAGGCTCATTCTTCTTTACATTTATGCCACCAATTTCTCTGATGAGCTAAAATAGTTAAAGATAAGTAACTATTTTGATGCTAAAGAGAAACAATTACAGAAGGAGATCAGTTTATAATGAAAATGTTTGCATTCACAAAAAGCAAGGCTTTAAGTAACCTTTCCCTGGGAAGTTCTGTAGCCATAAACATTAGCCATTTTTATTCACTGCTCCAAAAATATCTTTAAAGGCCTTGTTCCTATGTGGCGAAAAGGGGAGAAGTAAAGATCTACATAGAAGAACCTTGTCTTAAATAAGCATTCAGTAAATTGGTATTGATAGATACGTATTTCTAAAATGTTATTTTATTGCCAGGGTTTACCAGATTTCCAAGTAATCCCATATTTCTAGGGGATTTATATTAAACTCAACATGCACTAGCAACAGCATCATCTTGAGACCTTTCACCCATCCAAGACCTAGCCAGCTTCCTCAAATAGTCTCAAGTATCCCAGGAAGGAGGGTTATAAGCCTGAACTCCCTGGTAGGCTGAAGAGCAAGTATTATAATTTAGTTATGAAAAGCACCAACTTTGAAAAAGTGTGGTATTATTTACTCAGCTTTGACCTATCTTGATCCTGACTACACCAAGATGCACAATTCAGACAGGTCTCCCTCCCCTGCATTTATTGTGGATCCCGGAGAGAAAAATCTGTAAAGCTGAGTAACAGAAGCTCATAGTTCATAAGAATCAATGCATGGCCCAGAAGCTTCACTGTTTAGGTCAAGTCACCCAAGGAGAGATTGAGGTTCCAATATCTCCAGCCACAAAGGAAAGTTAGGACATCAACAGCCAGGCCACACTGACCTTTGACCAGTCTTTCCATACACTTGAAAAAAGATCTAACAAGACGTTCCCCATAAGCACATCCTGGTATAAAACTAGACAAAGATGACTAAAACTTTGGTAAGAAAATTATTATTAAAAGTATTGATACTGGATAAATGATAAAACAGATAAATACAAATGGAAACAACAATCATGGCCCAAAAAGTAGAATTCACTAACAAAAGCTATTCACAATACCCTTCGGTATTGATGCTTTGAAGATTTGGACTGCCATTGGAAGAGAAGAAAAAACCCAAAAAACACAGATGACACCCATGACAGCAGCTCTAGAAATGGAACAAAATCCAGTAGTATAAAATGGAAGGTCATTAACACTGAGTTGCTGTGCCACTAAGGCACTGTTAAGACACAACATGGAATACTGTGAACAATTCTGAGCAGACAAAATGAAAAAAATAGCTGTAAATTTTAGAAATAGTCAGCTGGGGACAGTACCCTGTTCAGCACATAGCATCAGGAGGGAAATGAA
The DNA here is from genome assembly GCA_024605025.1 of Megaceryle maxima. Taxonomy (NCBI): domain Eukaryota; kingdom Metazoa; phylum Chordata; class Aves; order Coraciiformes; family Cerylidae; genus Megaceryle; species Megaceryle maxima. The sequence goes on from JANHGN010017335.1 coordinate 63,364, forward strand.
GAGCCTTTGAGGAAAGAGGCAATTAAAAGAGAGCAGCTTTTCCAGTTTAGCAAAATGAAGGCAAAAAGAGAATAAATGGGCTACTGCTTCTGTGTATAAATGGATTAAGGATACATAGGGCAAGAATCATTTAGACTCGAGAATAATGAGGACAAAAAAAGCATGGGTATAAATTGGTCACAAATGAGACTCCTAACCACTAGAACAGAAAGTTCTGGAACAGCTTCTTGGTAGGATATGGTTACAGGAAGCTTGACTTTTAAACAATGATTAAATGCAAAGGGCTTGCACAAAGCCAATGCCTGCAGTAGCATGGGAGAAGAACCGATGATCAAGATCTTTCCCAGTCATATGCTCCCAAGCACAATGCCTGCTGAAAAACCTCACCTAACCACAGTTCCAGCTCCTTCTCAAAAAACTCCACAAGATGATAAAAGAATTCATAAGAGGGACAAAGACAATTACATGAAGCAGGATCTCAGTTGGTTTTCTTTACATTTAGGACATAAAGGTATGTTTACAAGTTGGAAATTTAATTGTGTGCATTCAGAGGTTAATCTGTGGGACTGCTACTCATTTTGCATCCTCAAACCATTTCCATGGGAGCATTTTGTACACTGTGCTTTAAACTTCTTAAAACCAAAGTGTTAGTGGCTGATAAATAAGGCTTTGTAAAATTTTGCTAGCAATAATTATTTGCCACAGTATTCATTATGGCATCTCTGTTGGGAAAACAGTGGAAATGAAAAAAAGGCAACCAGAGAGGAAATGACATTGATGGATGGACCTTTATAATATCTAAAGATATTATTAATTCACACATCAAATAATTTTGTTTCAGTATGAACATATTTAACCAGATCTGTGTTAATGATTTAAAAAGAACTTTATCAAACAGCAATCACCTTCTTATATCAGTACTCAAAGTTTGTAAGGACTGACACTAATTCCCTATTTAGTTCATCCCTCCCCAAAAACCCAACCCAGCAGTCCCTATACTAAGCTGATTCTATTTAAGCTAAGCATTATCACTAATTAAAGTTTTCTCTTTAAAAATATTAAATCAAGCTTAGCTTCTAGTTTCTACTTCTGAGAAGATAAAGTTGCACTTCAACAAAATTAACTCCTTGAATTCTGTCGGCTGGTCACCTAAAAGCACCATCTCCCTTTTCTCTTGAACAACTTTTGATACAACTAACCTGTGGTATCTGAATGTTGTCTGCTGGTCTGCTCGTAGCATCTTTATTGTACTGAGGATCAAATTCTGATGCCCCTGCTAAAACCATGATAAGCCCTGCAAAGATAATTTGAGACAAAGAAAGTGTCAGCAACATCCTCTACCACCAAGTGATTTCTTCAGAACCTTCAGCCATAAAAATTATGCCCACTCTTCCCCTGACAACCATGAATATCCACATTCTCTATGGAGTGGATCAGTTACTACTGCCACAGGACAAAGGAGGCAAGAACCAATGCCTGGCACATGACAAGAGCTCCGCTCTACACGGCATGTCCAGCATCTGACTAAATGGCTTCACAGAAACATAGTTAGGCTTCTGTAAGACTGGCAGACATGACTGCACAGTTTGACTACTTCTGTATCCTCACAGGACCATTCCTCATTCCTCTCAGCAATTTATGTGTATGTAGCATCACAACAATGTGGGTACTGGAGGGGGGGGTGGGAAGAATAAAGTTTCTACTCAATTTTCTGTTCTATCAGCATTGAAACGTCACCTCAAAACCCCCTCTTTTTAATTATTAGAAAAGCAGTTCAATAAATACTCCTGCAAGCAAATCCCATAAAAATGATGGATGGCTCTTTTCCTAATGTGATTAGGGAAATCCATACTACCTCAAAACATTTCATTAAAACATGTAATTAAAATGAAATACAAAAAATTAAATTTTGAGCCAGTCTCCTCTAAGCAAGTCAAAGTTACTTTCGCCTACTTGCAGTAATCAGTAAATTCCACCTACTAACAAGTCAAGTTCCCCATGCATCATTTTTCCTTTCTGTTCTACTAAGTTCCTGAGCAGAGCATATCAAAGACTTTCAGACAACTACAAATACATATCAATTATTTAAGATGTACGATTGTGGATCATCAAGAAAAGAAGTTTTATAAACTCATTTGTCTTAAAACCAAAAAAAGGTATTAACACAAGGAAAGTCATGCAGATTTGTCTCACTGTTTCCCTAGCCTGGTTTCATTACATCTGGCCACACATAAGCCTTGAGTTTTGGCACTGGTGCCTCTGCACTGTGGAGCTCACTACAAAGGAAAAGCCTTACCTGATCCCTGTGTGGTTTGTCTAAGCCATTTTAGCTGCACCTCATTTTTCATTCAGATCTCACAACAGACCACAGTGGAAAAACCTGACCTGCCTCTGGCTGCAGGACTCCCTGAAAGTGTTAAGTCCTTAAATAGAGCCATGTAAACTTAAGGTTAACTTTTTAACCAATCTGTAGGAGAGATAAGGCAAGCCTCAGAGCTGTGTTTGAGCAAAGAAATAAACTACTGTTTGGAGAAAGAAGAGAACAGGTTTGCAGTGATGTCCCTCTACTTTTAAAGAAGTCTCACTTTCCCATTCCTCCTTTCGCACATAGCTGTTTGGAGAAGGGAAGAAGCATAAGAATATGGCAAGGTGGAGAGCAAAAACAGGTCTGCATTAGTCCCACACACAAATCCATGTGCGCTGTGACTAGAAAGCAAATTTACTTCCATACTCTTCTCTCCTAGACCTCTTGGATTACATGCAAAACACTTCTGCTCAGTAGGAAAGGGATGTATCAAGAGTGGATGCTTCAGAAGTCTTCCAGCAAATCTAAAGCTGAAAAACAATTAAGTTCAAAAGGAGTAAGAGAATACATTTATGAAACCTTTTTAGATGGTTTGGATAGGGATTTCTGTATTATTATTCTTCTGCTTTACAATTGCTCTGAGCATGTAATCTAGTAAAATCCAATCTAGGACAAACTACTACCACGCTAATTCTTCAGGCCTGTACCAGCTTCCAAACTGAAAGATCCAATTCTGCACCAGCATAATAAATCTACCGATCACAGGGATCACAGGGTGTCAGGGGTTGAAAGGGACCTTGGAGATCTTTGAATCCACCCCCCCTGCCAGAGCAGGACCATAGAATCCAGCACAGGTCACACAGGAACGCAGCCAGGGGGGTCTTGAAAATCTCCAGAGAAGGAGACTC
>JANHGN010017336.1:0-16722 GCA_024605025.1 Megaceryle maxima
TGAATGGAACTAAAGCAAAAGACACTTTATATAAAAATGACATAATTTAGTTTTCTTTGTTAAGTTTTTCATTACTACAACTTAGTTTTAAAGCTTAGTTACTGAGTGTTGTCTTGTTCTCATTGTCAGTGTTAAGTACACAACTTTTTGAAAGAGTATAAAATTTTCTAATTTGCTAAGCAGTTTTACTCCCACTTATTAGAAAACACTCCAAAAATTAGTGAACATCCTTTGTAATTCAGAGCTTTTCTTAGTTGATTACCTGCTTAGATTTACAAAAGGATAATGAAGGAATGTCTCATTAATATACAGAGTATGATGCTGTTAATATAGCAATATCAGTTTATCAGTATGCCTTGTATGTTACTTCATACTGATAATCAATACTATTTTTGTATAATTCTGCATCAAAACATTCAGAATATCATTATTATATAGAAATATACAGTATGTTTTACTAGCTTCACCCATATTATTTTTGTACCCTATAGCAACCAAATGTCTGATTTCACACTTAATATTTTTACCCCATGCTTTTACTTCCACATGTGTGAAATACACATTGAATTAGACTAAAACCACCTACATTTCCAATAACTTATTGAAGTTTTCCCACTTATAGTCACTCAAATCTATTTTTTATGCATTAAATAGAAACCTTTTGAATTTCATTTCATATCCCTTTACTCTTTCGTATCCTCGTCCTTGTCCAGATCTTGTGGTCCAAGATGTCTTTCTTTTAATTCTCTCTTTTTTTATTCTAAAATGATCATATTTCAGTTTCACAGGGACACAAATCCATTTTATTGATTTATAAAAAACAAGCATTGAATGTCTTCTCTATCTGCAAGTACATACTACAGATCTGAGAAAGAAAAAAAAATAAACACACTAGTATCCTGGCCAAGCATAAGATTTGTTCTTACTGAATTTGTCCTGCTTCTGTAATAGACATTGTTAAACTCAAGTAATGAAAAAAATCTAACTTATCTGACGTGCAGCTGAAGCTGTGTACAATATTTCATATGTGAAATTGCCTTTTTTTTTTTTTTTGTGAAGGGGATGACACTAAGTTTTTAAGACAGTGATGTTTTCTCCATGAGTTTTAGTACAAAAAGCCATTTTGAATGTGAAACAACATGGCTGGATTGAATCCTTCTGTTTAAAGGATGTAAAATGTTATGTAAGCAAAAGTCTCATTGTATACAAAGCAAGTCTTTGCGCCTTCTGTGTGATGTGTCACTCATTATTTGTTACAGAACAAAGCCAATTCATCTTTCAAAATATATTTTTTTCTTTCCTTTCTTTCCCCAAGGTATTGTCAGTCAAAGTGTCAAGTAGTTGGGAAAGCCTGACTCCAGTAGGTGAACAAATACAGGGAATTTCCATGAGTTGTTCACCTTTTTAAACTAAGGAAAGATATATAAACCCTTGTCTTCTATCCTTAGTCTACATGTCTTACTGGATTTGCAATTGTATAGCAACAGAAGCAGGCAAGATAATGGCCTGTAGAGCTACTAGTTATTACACATTATAGGTTCATGGAATCAAAATAAAGACAAGAAACCATTAGTTTGACAAGCACAGAAGAAATGTGTTATGTATGTCAATGTACATGATTATGGATGTTTATAAGCCATAAATACGATACAGCTGTTTAAATAAAAACTAATTTTACTAAAAAAACCCAAAAAAACAACAACAAAAACCCAACCCAAAACTGTGCTCCTATAGTAACATATCCCGAATACAGAAGGGAGGTATTCATGCCATTGTGTAAGGAATTAACTTCAAATTTGCATATGCAAAGTAAATATCATGTAGATATAAGAGGCTAAAATGGTAACAGGTATAGAGAAATATTCTGAGAATAACGGGGGTAAGGGATATTTTAAGAAAAGGAATGAAGAACATATCAAAAAGGCCTGTACTGACGTAAACAAACCAAAACAAGGGTACGTTAATTTTCTCCATATATTAATGTAGGGGCAGGAGGAGAAGGAAAGAAGTCAGGGATAAACAATTATTTAAAGATAATATTTATCCAGAAGGAATAAGCATAAATTATCTATGAAGTAGTCTGGACATGTAATTTGACTTGGTTTTGATCTATATCAGCATGGGTCCTGAAAACCTTCTACTTACCCTTTAGCTTAGTAAATTCACTAATTATTAAAGGGTCTAGTACTAGTTACTCAACAATCAAAGCTTTCTCTTGTAATCCAAGATTTTCAAAATACTTTTGAGATGAACTGGAACATGTACTGTGAATCTTTAGACTGCAGAGATAATTTTTTTTTTTTGCTAAGATAAATTATATACTGGTATGACAAGGAGAGAAACTTCATTCTTCAAGTACTGTAATTCTGATTTGAATATAGAGTGTGTGGGTATAGGAATATGTTGTGGAGATCAACATTGTGGAAATATAGATGGAAGGAAAAACCAAGAACTAATGTTATGTTTTAACAATGTAGAGTTGCTCAAGACAACAACAGATTCTGTTATGTTTCTGGGGGGGGGGGTGGGGGGGTGAACAAACAAACAAAAAACAACAAAAAAACCCCCAAATAACAGATTCCTGGAAACCTAGATTAGTTGCTTCTGTTATTCTCATCAAAGCAGAGCTTTGGATGAAGATTACTGCAATGGTGGGAAGAATTTTGCCTCGGTATTTTAATCTAGTTTCTCAGCAACAGTCAGAATAACAGGACAAACTCTCCAGAAATTTCCATAGGCTTTCCCTCATATGCTGTTTTCCTTCACTTCTTTCCTCCTTTTACCCTTCACTGCTCCCCTCCCCTTCTTTCTAATATACATTTTTCTATGACTCTATGACTTTCATTCAATCTAATGTTTATATTACTTTAGTCCAAAGGAAAAGTTCTCATTCAAGTGGGCTTTAGAAATTATTTTTTTTTTTAACTGAAAATCATAGTGTTACTAGAAAACTTAATGTATAGCAACTGGAAGAAAAGACAGAATTAAGTGTTAATGTCCAGGCAGGCTACTGTAGATTAGATAATCTAAGAACTGTGCTTTGAAAATTAAAGCATATAAATTCCTTTCAGTTACATTTTATCAGTGTCTTTTTTTCTTCTGTGTCAAACATAACCCTGTGGGACAATATAAATACAATGCTCAGCAGAAACAAGAATGCAAGAAAAAAAGAATTTTCAAGAGATTATTTGGCTAGGATTACTAAAAACCAATGACTGCAAAATCAAAAAAGTGTATAAAATAACTTCAACATTAATAGCAAAAGATAATATTCTTTTAAAAACACTTAAAACTTTTAATTCACAATTGCAACTAGATTTCTGGTTGGTGATATCTGTTTTACAGAGACCTCCTTTGGTCTCTCTGTCAGCACTAGGCTGCTTTTCTGACCCATCTGTTGCCTACTGATTATGTGAGTCTTCCAGTCAACTCAAAATTACATGTGGTCACAATGTCCAGGAGTGAACTGAAAACAGATTATGCAGTCCAAAAGAGATGAACACACAGAAGATTACAGCAAATTTTACTTTTTCTACACCTCTGGTTTACATTTGAATAACAACAGCAAAAATAAAAAGTCTGAAAATTCCATGGCTTTATGCCTAAATGGGAGACAAAGCATAAATGTCCAATAAAGATAAGAGAACTAGAATAAGCATCAGCTGGCACTTGAAAATCACTTTGGGCAGTATAAGGGAATGTGGAATGTGAGAGCAACTGTTTCATTATGTTATCTGGTTAAGGATTATTCAGTATAAAAAAAATAAGTAACAAAGAAAGTGATAAATTAAACACACAGATACACAAACCTGAGGAACAGGTGATAACAGAGACAATAACAAAGAACAGAACTCTTCAGCAGATGATTGATGGGTCAATAAGAAAACACTCAGACATAGCCTTGAAGGGAGCTGACCTGAACTTTGTAACTGATAAGAAAGGGGAAAGAAGACTAGCATGAAAATTACAGGAAATCAGGGGGGTCCCTGTGGGACTTTGTGACACTTATCATGGGCTACCAGATGGAGCCTGTGGAACTGTGCAAAATCTATTACTGGTCTGTGTAAGGGGAGGGCCAGAAGTAGTGAAAGGGGTAATCAGGGAAGGTGAGGGAGGAACAAGTGTGGACAAATAAGGAGAAGGAAGGATATTAGCAGTCACATACAAGCAGGTATCAGTCAGTGTGTTTGTGTGACTATGATCCATCCTATCTGCTTATTAAATGCTTCCTTAAATATCTTCCTGTGTAATTTATTCCATCTGTGAGCACTGCAAAGTTTATGTGCTAGCAACTAAAAGGACCAGAGCATATATTTTCCCCCAGTGATTTTAAGACAATGTATGTGTATGTGTCATTCAGTAGCAAAAAACAAGTTGGACTAGCAGACAAGTAGGAGGAAAGCCTGTTTCTGGTAGAACAAGTCTCAGTAGGTAAGGGTGCCCAAGGTCCAGGCATCAATATTAAGCATGCTGAGAGTCCATGATGATATTGCAGAGGTCTGAGAGCATTGGAGTGCTTGTGAGTCAAACGCATGTGTGTGCCTTTGTCAGCGAACATCATGCTGGACTAGCCAGTGAGTAGGAGGACACCTGTATACTGTGTATGATGGCTCGGGATCCGGGCAGGGCTATTAGATAAACAGTGAGCCTATGCTGATATTTGAGAGATCCACAAATGTGGGTATGCTTTTAAATCTAGAGGGTGCATTTGTGTGCTTTCACTAGCAAACCTCAATCCTGATCAGGCAGAGAGAAGGCTCAGGACTTTGCCATCCCTGTTTAAGTTTTACACAAGTCTTGGTAATGTTGGTGAGTGTTGTTAAAGGTAGCACTCTGGGGCAGTAGGTGTGGCCAACTGTGTCAGTGTCCTCTGCATGAATGCATGTGTGCCTCTCCGCAATACATGCTCAGCCTCCCTAATGGACAAATCTTCAAATGGGAAAGTAATAGCCAAGTTCATTGACCTGGGACAGAGACCTCAGGTCTGAGGGTACACCAGGCTGTCACGTGGTGGCTTTGTAACTTCCCTTCACAGATAGAGTTTCTCAGAGCCTTAAACTGCATTTTAAATCTTGTACATAGATTTTAACACTCTGCAGTCCTCCTAACTTCAACACGCTAATTTCTAAATGTTATGCAGCTCCACAGTAACTAGAAGCTGTATTGGGAAATAACATGGAATTCTTCTGTCCTGTTTACGTGGCTATGTTAGAATAAAATAAATCATACCCTGTAAGTCCATTACTCCATAACTCCATTACTAAGTATGGAGTCTGGGATTATTATTTCAGACATAAACATTTCTACTTTAGATGTCTGTTTTTGATTAGATGAGTCCTGCTTTCACCAGATAGATTCTGCCCTTGTAGCTCTCTCAAGGTTGAATGAGGGAATAAAAATACATCAAATGATGAGTTTGTAAGCTCAGTGTTACACTACTAAACAGTAAAAACTGCTAAGCAAGCAACCATCTGAGGACTACAAGTATATTTTAAGAACTCTTAAGTAGTAGAGATTTTTATTCTGCAGAACAAAGCTACATATCACATATTAACAATGTTTTTATGTGTTGGTAAGCTTTAATAATAGGGTTCTCCCAAGGCTTGAAATTTTCTTTCATTTAATGTGTAATTGATATGCAAGTATGTCCTCACTTTACACACCAGCTAGAACAATATTCGCCTATTTACTGACATAATTGCCTGTCTCATTATGCATTCGCATCTAGGTCATCATTGTCATGATATCAGATCTAACTGCATTTTTGACATGTACCTGAATCAAGACCTTCAGGACAATGAAACTCCATATCATCTTTGAGCTAATCCTTTTAGTGAACTTTATGTGATTAATGAATGGGACTAAATTTAAGGCCTTCAAGCTTTCTCAGAGCTGTAATGAATTGGTTAATGCAGTGATCTGAAGCAGCCTTTTCCAAATTAGATAGTTTGAATTTAAAATGGAAGTAGTAACTAAAAAAAGAAGTTCCAGTACAAGAAAAGTTTTATTGCATATTTGTTTTACCCAAATACTTACAGAGTCCAAACTTGTTGGAAGATCTCTGGTGCAGAAGTTCAGTTTCAGCTAAGGTTTGAGTCCAGCTTTAGGAAGTGTGTCAGTTTATAAAGTTAATTAAAATCTTTCTGTTTGCACCTGTGACTTGAGCTTGATCAAACCAGTTTGACAGCTTGGGAGGAGGGCAGGGATAGACTTCAAAGCATTTAGTTTTCTGCATTGTCTCAAGTATTTGCTGGAACACCTGTTGCCAATTTATTGTCCCTCTTCCTCTGTATAGGCTGTCAGCTTCTGCTTGAGTTAACCCCTTAGACTCATCAGTTAAACAATATCAACTAACAGATGGAACATGAAATATATATGAATTATTATACAGTCCTGCTTCCTTTAGACTCTCTCTACATAAATAAAGTTTCCATAATACATAATCTAATGTTCTAGGAGCTTATGGTCCGTTTTTGACATATAACTGAATTTCTGAACATCTAACCTGCAAGCAGATTAATTTCTCTATTGTTTTTAATAGTGCATAATTTTAATCTCTGCTATCTTCTCAATCATTTACTTATCAAAGTGTAATTTTGACTGCAAACAATATAGTATTGGCTGATATAATAGACTATATTTTTTCCCCTTTATTTTAAAGAAAAAAAAATTAAAAGTTTTATAAGTAATTTTTTTCTGATCATACTCTAAGATATGAAGTAATCCTATGTTGATAGAGAGGTGGTATCACTTCCAGGTTATCCTTAATCTTTGAAGAAATAAGACAATATTTTAGTTTTTTCATGCACAAAATCTCAAGAAAACTACAATGTCTTCTAAAAATCAAGTGTAGAACAGCTTAAACAGACAAACAAAATCTACTTTTATTGTTAAGTTAAAAAGGAGAAGAGCAAACTGGAAGCTTGTTTTTAATCAAATATTTAAAAAAACCCAACCCAAAGCAAAACAACAAAACAAACTATTATAGTTAAACCTAGTTACCATTTCTGAGAAATCTACTTGGATAAAGAGATTAGTATGTCAAAGAAGGTCATTAGAAATGTGCATGAGAAGAATTTTCTTCATTTCACTTCTCAGATTCAAGAGTTAAGTACTAAGAGATAATGAAAAAAAAAAATACACACTTAAGTTGTCTAAAGACTTATCACAAAAGACCACTATTACGTCGTGATTGAGACCATTTGTCAGTTTCAAGCAACTCTGAACACATCTACCAGATCTGTGAAGTGATTCAATGTATTATATCCCTGTTGCCAACAATAATTGCATATTTTTTTTATTCACATGTAGAAATACTAGAAGTTCCTGTCTCTTCAATAAATTACATGAATGACAATGTGTTATTTTAATATAGTAGCATTCACTGTGAATTGACTACTTCCCTATTTAAATATAGGAGCATTCTAGCATTCTAATACTCGTGTGGAAAATAAGATATTAGGGCAAAAATCCAGATCCACAGTCTTCCAGAAGACTGTAATAAATGTGTGCAGTGAAGAAGTTCTTTAATAAAGAGAGATTAAAATTTCGTGGGAAGTTCACAGAGGAAACATTTATTGCCTGAATACTGCTAATCACTTAAGGCAATTTAACACGGGAGTTAGATGAGGCATGAACCATAGATACACATATGAATATTTCACCTACGTATGTATACTGGCCTTCAGCAGAAACAGAACAGCACAAGAGCCAGAGCCGGTTTCCAAACTACAGTGGTTTTCTTTGTCATTTAAGTGTCAAAGTTCTTTAATAGCAAGGGCTGGGGGGGTGTGGGGGATTGGGGGGTGGTAATCTTTTAGTTAATGATTTGTTAATTTGTAGATCATTATCAAAAACGTTGAAATACTTAATACAAAATAGTGCTGACTCATTCATATTTAAATAATTAATTATTGAGAAAGCTGTTTCCTATTTTTAAGGCTCTTTAACATCTAAAGACATTTTTGCTACAATTTGAAGGAGTATTGTTGAGACAAAATAAGGTACTAATGAAATCTAAAAGAACTGTATAAGCTAAGATTGAAAGCCTAGGGTAGAAACTCTGACATGGATACAATGAACTCAAAGACAGCAAAATTGATTTATTGCATGCCTGAAGATAATATGTGATAATAGTAAAGCTAAGCAAGCCTGATATGATAAAATAAAAATTTCTCTGAGGGAAGGTAACAGCTAAGATTTAAAATTTGCTAAGTTATTTGCACAAGAACTAGATATGTTTTCAGTGTGTTCAATGGCAGCGAGCAGAAAGTAAAAACACTACCAGTTTTTGAATGACATTCTTTTCTCCCTTACAAAGTAAATTTTATATTATTTCTTATGACAAAGTCTGATTGCAGAGATCAGATTTTTTTTTTTTTTTAATCATGTACTAAGAAAATGATGATGCATGTCAGTCAGCATGAGAATCAGTTTTGTCTTAATACATGGGCCTGCACTGACAAAGCCCAAGTTCTTGGAATTGAATGGTACCTACCATCAGCAGGCAATAGATACTTAACAGATTTCACCTACTGCACACATGATATGGAGTTATTCTGTACACACTCAGTGCCACAAAATTCTACAGACCGACTGAATATATAAGCTCTTTGGGATGTCTGTACTAATAAATCAAACAGACCTAGGGAACTTTACCAGCATCAGAATCAGAGCTGTAAGGTCATACTTTTCACAACACAATATAATTCAAATACAGTAGTTATCACTGTCTTCTCAAAAATCACATAATGGTTAAGGATGGAAGGTTGCTCATGCATCCTGTGTTACTAGATGTCCTTTGAATTTAATAGGAATCCACTGAATTTAATAACTTGTAATTAAAATTCATCAATTTTTAGCCTCCATTGCTTGTACTTTGGGCTTACTTCAGTTACCCTCACATGTTTAGTGCCATCTGAAATGACCCAAGGTGACTAAGACAAATGACACAGAACTGAGAGATATGGTAAAAGACCTATAGGGGTCATGTCCTCTGCTGTGGCCAATTTCTTATGAAAATGCTTCAACAAATTTTCCTAGAAATAAATAAGTTTAGTGTGCTAGATGTTGATTCTAGAGTTGAACAAACTGACTCTGGAATTATTTTTAAAGACTTGGTGCTTTTGTAAGAAATTTATATCTAAAAAATCTGAAAATTTTTCTTCACTTGGTAGGGTTCCTTTGTCAGCTGTATTTATTCAGCTTTTTCTGTAAACAGTCACACATTATTTTGGAGAAGGTTCACTGAAAAGTATGAGTAAAAATATCTATTAATCATATTTTTTCCTATTTCTTTTATTCTTGATTGACCGGAAAAAAAAAAAACAAAAAAACCAACATTGCTTCCCATCTACCATGAGGAGTTTCCATTTGGGTCAGTAAGTATAGATGATAGGAAATGGCAGAGCAGTCTTAGATCAGCTGAAGGCAACCACAAAGTGACACCCTAAATAGAGAAAGTCTCTTGTAATTTAACAAAGAAATTTAAGATCTCATAGTTGGGATATGTTTCTCTCAGAAATTAATGAATACAAAGCACTGTTCTGCCATATATCTCAACTCACTGACCTAACTCCCCTTGGGGGATTAGAGTCTTTATTTTGTCAAGGAAAAAGAAGTAGAGCAGTCATGAATTCAATGTAACTCCATCTTATTAAAGTTATCTTATTAAAGTAATTGCATTGGCTGTTGCTTACACCTAAAAAGCAATCAATATTCACATTTAAAACACATATATCAACTAATTTTATTTGTTATATTGACAAGATATCAAAAACTTCTATGTATCCCATTCTCCTTGGATCCTTACTTTTACTTTATGGAAAGAAATAATAATAAAAAAAAAAGATAAATTAACTGCTACAATAAGATAGAACTAAGGCCATGGGTCAATAAATGGTATATTAACAATATTTTCTGTCAGAATTATTTACTACCATCTATGTTACTACTGAAGCAAATTGCTTGTAAATGATTGACATTTATACAAGAAAATCAGTATTTTCTTCAACTATTTTTAAGCAATAGAAAAGAACATGCTATTGTATAAACAATGTTGTTTTTCTTTTTTCTATAGCAGATTAGACCTGTAGTTGTAAAAGTTAAAATTTGCTGAAACAATCAGAAATACTAGAAAATATGATGGTGTATCCAAATAGTTTAAAAGGTATTATCCTTAGTGGGCCAGGTTATTCCCAGCTGTATGAGCAGGAAAAAAAAATGCCTATACTTTGTTGTGTGTCCCTTGATGAAATGAACTGTCAAGCACATATCAAGGGACAGCAGATGTTAAAGACCACTGTGCTTCAAATGTCAAAGAAATTCAAACTTTGCTACATCTGTTGACATCCAAGTTGGATACTGCATGTCAAGTGAGTTAGGCTTGTGCTTTGTAAATTAAGACTTCAGTCTCTGTTCTGTCTTCCTTTACGTCTTGTGAATCTTAGGTTTAAGTTTAATTTAAGTAAGATGTCCTACAAGTTGCACTTTGTCATTCTAAACTCAAGTGCATCTTGTGCAGATTTCTTCAGTTGAAAGGAGGAAAATAAAATGAATACACACACAACTGATTAAACTGCACATATTACCTCTTCCTGAAAAGAAAACTTTTAGAAAAGTACACTCACATAAGGTAAGGACAACTCTGGACAATGCTAACTGATACCACTGAAACAAATATCTATAGCATAATAAAAATACTTGTAGTGAATAGTGATTAATATGTGTAAGAGTAAAAAATTGAGATAATTTCAATATTAAAATCACAAAAGTATACTGCTAGGTATTAAAATATGTGCAAAATATAACAAACTTTATGCACACAGTTTTCAAGGTCATGCTGCAGCAAATACAAAATCTGATTGCTAAATTATGCATACAGTGCCCAGAGAGTTGCATTCAAATCTAGATTTGTCTGTAGGAGTTCCAGAAATAACCACTGAGCTCAAATCTGTCTGTACAATACTGTGCTGAGAATTCCAAAGCAGACAAAATATACAGAGAAGAAAAAGGAATATAATGTAAACTCCAACAAACAAAAATAAACAAACAAAAGCAAAAAAAAAGTCTCTCAGTAATCTTATGTTTACAATTAATTTTAAAATATCTAAACAGTTGTGTAAATTGGCAAATTGTTATAATCATTTAAAAATGCAGAAGTTAAGATCTATCTGTATCCATTACAAATTCTTATTTGAAGAACAGAAATCCACAGCAGATCATTTATAAATGGTGGATCAGATAATCCTGTATCACAATTCTTAACAGCAACAAAACAAACCAAACAGAAAGCTGCGTTCCTTATCATGAAATTCAAAGATACTTGGTATATGCAATGAAGAATCCTAGCTAATATGACACAACAGTAAGTAGTTACAAGATTGTGTAGAATATGATCTCTTATTAGAAATAAGTGAAAGCACAGTCTATATGGGACATTATGTGGTTCAAGAGGCAGAATGGGTGCTACTGGATTCTGCAAGGCTGATAATAATGTTTAAAACTGTAGCCTGTTATGATGTTTAGAAGAAAGTTTGTACATAATATATAATAACTTTTTGTAGGCCTTATGAAGGTAATTTATTCCTGAAGAAGATCTTGTCTTCCTGAAGTCTTATGTACTTCTTTTAGCCATACTATTAGTCTGCCTATGAAATACTGCTTTTACTTACAAAGTCTGGCCAGTGCCCTCAGATCTCACAACTACGAGTCCTATATGTAAAAGAATGATGATTAATAACCATGGTGAATTTATCCAGCTTGAGAAATTCATTTAAACTTCTATAAAAAATTTTAAAATGCATTTCAGCCATTTTCAGTGGAACAGCTTGCCATCTTCAGCCCATTATAGAGAAAGGTGATACCAGTCTAGGACCACATGTGCTTAAATTCTATCCTGATTCATTTAATAACTTCAAAAGCATGTTTAGTTTCTATGGCTATTAATAGCGAAACACCAACCTAACAAGACATCATCTATATTAACATGATTTTTAAGTTTTAAAGTTTAAAGATAACAAGGAAAATTTTTCATATTATTCTTTTTTATGGGCCCCATTATTATCTCTATTGCAAAGAAAAAAAATAGTTCATTACACTAAGTATTCAAATATCATGGGATTTCTACAGCTCAATATGCACAAAGCATCTGCCACTACTGAATTAAGACCCGGTTTTAACCCCTTAATTGGCACTAGAAAGTATGCCAGTTTGCTTGGACACATTGTTTAACACCAAACAGGTTACTAAATTTTTCTCTTCTACATAGACTGGGGTTTGTTTTAGTCATAAGCAAGTAAAATATATACCTTTCACAGGACATCATAGACAGACAGACACATTCATTTACCTGAGAATACTTCAACATCCCAGAGACTAAAGTAATTGGTCTTGATGGTGATATCTGGGCCTAAACACTGAGAAAAGAGTTACAACAATAACTCAGACATTCTATTCTTGACCCAAGAAACATTCAAAAATTATACTGAAACTGGACATTCTCATATTTTAAAAAAATATTTATTTATAAAGTTCCAGTATTTTATCAGAAGGTTCAAATAACTGTTACTTCCAACCACAACTAAAATTTACATATTCATTTTTTCATATCCAAAATATGAAAAGTGGTCAAATGATTATAAAACTGGACCATGTTTATCCATAATATTTGTGTCGCTCACATTAGCTTCTCTAAATAATGAACTCATTTTGTGATGAGTCTTACAAAAGTCAGCAGAAGTCAGGCACTTAGACCAGGCTTTTCAAATTAGAATACATACTACATAATGTTAGTGCTCCTCTAAAATGAAATATTATCCTGCATTTAGGCATCTATGATGGATAAAGTTATGGCTGTTTAGAATAGAAGTGAGGGTATTAGGGCTTTTATATATTTCCTTTTTCCTGCTAGCATTTGGGAAAGGCAGCCTTGAAATAAAAATCTGCAATTAGCTTTCATTTCTTGAGGATATTTGAGAAGCTGTATAAAACCATTCCTGTCAATCAGACACATTTCATCTTTGCATAGGATCAATTTTCTGTACTTGTCTACTTGGGGATTTGGGAAGATTGATTCACTTCTCTAAGTGCTTTAAGCATAGTGATTTCTTTCACCTTCCCCATCCATGCTGAGTAGGTCAGGACTTTCTAAGCTCACAACTTAATATGTTGCATGGATTAATGTTCTGTTGGCTCCAATGTATAAGCATATGTATACAAATTAAAAGCATTTTGGAAATTGTTTATCAGTTTTTAAGAATTGTGAATTGAATGCAGGCTACATATTCCTGCAAGAAAAATATTACATGAAATAATAATATATAAAACACCATTTAAATGGAATCTGACTGGATTTCCAGGCAAATAAGAATAATCAAATTATATAACAAAATTTTCAGAAAAAAACCCCAAAATAACAAAAAAATTCAAATGAACTAAGATTCTAGTCTTTCTTTGATGTTATGGAATTTGATGACACTATTAGTACTATCTTTCATGTATTTTTACTACCACATCATCTTTCACTTCATCCAAATAAATATGTCCTTTTTCAGTTTGAAAACCAAAAAAACTTCAACCGACAAACCAGTGGAACACACTGTGCCTGAATCAGATTCCTCTACTCTGACATTCACTTAAGAGACCAGTTGGAGTGAATGTTATTTGTGCCTTTAGGTAGAATAGTTCATGCATGGTCTCTTCAGACGTGAATACGCTGGGGAGATAGAGAGATAGCTCCAAACATATACCATACAATCCAATAATGTAGAGCTCCCAAAGCAAACACTAGCACTCAAGAAGATAAATTGAATTTTGAAGAAGATACTCTCTGGTGGATTTTATATAAATATATATATATAGCAAGACAGAAGGAAAGAAAATACTTGTGTGTTTACTTCTACAGTAATTTAAATTATTCCGCTTTCTGCTTACCCCTGTTTTGAAGAAATATAGCAAGAAAAAAACAAATATGAGAATATTCTTTCATTGTTGCTTTTTTTTTTGTTGTTGTTGTTTAATTTCAGTCATTAAAAGAAGAAGTTCTAAAATCTTTTTCTTTCAGAAAACCTTTTTTTGCTTTTTTTCTACTGGTGGCTCAGTAGCTTGTACCTAAAAATCACATAACAACAAATAGTGTAATTTAGCCAGCTGAGTCAGAATAGTCACGTGGATGTCTATGTGATATCAGATTAGTCCCTTTCATTCATCTGCTTACATTTGGACCCTCCTATAACAGAAGATGGAAAGTACCTTTTAATATTCTAAACATTAAATGGGAAGAAACAAAAAGAAGCATTTAGCTCCACTGTGCTCCTAGTCATAGCTACTGTAAGAATTTCTGAGTTAATTAATCCATTAAAAAGGTTTCCAGCAGAGTAGAATAGGTAAACACTAAAAAATCTAATTTTTGTGAGATTGCACTGGGCTGCAAACTACCTAGAAGAGCTACACTGGCTTCAAAGTTAAAAAGATAGTATTTTCTCACAAAAAGAAATTTACAGGTTCCTGGATTTTGCACAACATTAGACTAGAAGAAAATGCAAGCAAGCAAGCAAACAAACAAACAAATAAACATGATTCTCTATTAATAAATTAATAGTATTCGCTCAAGACTGATTTTTTTTTTTTTTTTTAATTCAATGTGAGATAAAGACAAGGTTATTCTTTTGTTTTTTGTTAAATAAAGTTTTGGTAATGTTGAAATGCTTATAAAAAACTGCTTTTTTTAAGAATGCTTATAGTATTCACAAATATTTTAAAGGGTCTGATGTTGCATGAACAGATGTTTGTTTAGCATGACAGAATCCCATTTTCAATACTTTAACACTTTTTTTTTTTTTGACCAGTAATAATTGCAATTTTAATATTTCATTCCAGCATGTTTCTTAAACTGTCTTGAAAAAAAATTATTAGTTCAGAGATCTCTGAAAGTAAAATAAATAAAGAATTTTTGTCCAACATGAACTGCCTAACTAACAGGTAAGATTATGCAGCATTCCAGGTTAAGGTTTGCAATTGAACCTCATATAAATTCTCAGTCAGAGCTTTACATTATATGGTTTTCTGATAATCTGTCTGCAACGGAAAAGCTCTAATATAGGACAACTTCAGATAAACTGGACTTCACCTGCCACTGTTATTGTTTTTGTCTTACTTGTCAAAACTAAAAGAGAAAAAAAAAAGTCTCTTCCATGGTGACCATTAGTTCTTTATTTCTTCTTAGTTTGGATACTGTCATGTTTCTGTTTTCATGTTTCTGGTTTACTGTTTTAAAAGTTTACTATAATAGATATATTCCACAGGTGACATTCTACATTGCATTATGGTTTGAACAGATGGCTGAAATATAAATAAATCTAACAAAATATTATAGGCAGTAAATATATATCAGTAGCAAGCAGCATTTAATTTCAAACATAGAACAGTATATTTGCTCCCTTGCTTAGAGCAAATAATCAAATATTCAATACTCATTTCAGGTGTGAATTTTCTTGGTACTATGGATTGTGAGAGGGAAAATAACCTGTTTATAGTGAATTCTGAGCTTATTCCCTTAAAATTCTATAGTAGTGGCTGTTTTTGTGTTAGGGAAGGTAATATATTGAACTGTGGGTGCTGGGAGAAGTTTTCATTTTGAAGGCCTTATATAAGAAATAATTGATGGAAAGGGAAGCAATACTATAGAGAATTACTCAGTTCTTTTTTTCTTGGGTGAACATTAGTTGGGTCCCAGAAAATATTCTTAAATGTGTTTCTTTCTGCAAAGAAACGTCTCTATTTTGTGAGTATTCTATAATTTTATTAGTAGCTCACTTGAAGTTCTGAATAGCATTAATCTTCTATTGATTCATGTCCTTCCCTAGGGAAATTCACACAATAAGTGAATTTGATTGAAAATATTATTTGCTGGAGAGGATTGAGAAGTACAGATAGAGAATAGAGGCAAAAGAAGCAGAAGAAACAGTGGAATGAGAAAAGTTCACTATTGAACAAGATGACAAAGGAGAGCAGTTTGAGGGAATCGTAAGGAGAAAATATTGCTAACATTCATTTTTAAACTAGTAATGTTGATCAGAAAGAATAATTTCTTTTACTTTATTTTATAAAAATTGCATAAACTCATAGTGTACATAAGAAACTGTAATTCCATTTGGGGCTCTTGTGACATTAACAAATCATTTGAGCTGAGTTCTTGATGTTTATTATTATGTCACTGGTCTCCTCAGGGAAATTTCTTATACTGTATGTGCAGTTTTGTGAACATAATTCTTTATAGTTATCAAATTATATGGCACTCTACAGTACACTTCATAACTTAAAGTCCTACATTAAGTATAGCAGGCACATATACTTTTTTTAAGAAAATGTGCATATTGATTTATCACAGCGTTTCATATTACCATCCATTAAAGGGTCTTAGTATGTTTGTGAGACGTTTTATATAAGTAAAGTAAGATGATGAAAGAATATTATTACATCTAGCAATTATTATAATAATTATTTATGATGAAACTGTAATTGAACTTTTTTTTTATATTATCCTAATGACTTAAAATATTTATATAGATGCTTCTTAGTATGAGATGACTTCATAGTTGGAAAAATTAGCAGTCTTTATTTTTTTTGTATGCCTTGTTAAAGCTGCAAGGGAGCCATAAGGAAGTTAACTTTCCAGCTTTTTTTCTTCTTCTTCCTCTTTTTTTTCCCCTTTTTTTTTCTTTT
>JANHGN010017337.1:0-19593 GCA_024605025.1 Megaceryle maxima
CTTTTGGGGATTTCATTCTTGCTTTTGATTTAGCAAAGAAAGTATTTAGGCACCATGGTGATAAGCAGCAGCATAAATCCTATAGCCCACTGAATGTAACATGTTTAGGAGAAAAGTGGGGCCTCTGGTTCAGACACAGTAATTAATATCTATTGAGGTATAGGCTTCCTTGACGTATTCATTATGTGAAATCAGGTACTTACATGTGCAGCAATTAAGTTGATATATATGTGTGTAATATTTATTTATTTGCATAATGTGTGTGTGATAAATTACCAGTATGTGGACATCTTTTAAAACCTGTTACTAATCTCAGTGTTGGTCATGTAACCTAAGAAGGAATGAAGACGTAAGCTGTTAGCGATGATGGTTATACAATACCACGAGAGCAGAACATAATACACATGTCATTGCAGCTCAGGGCCGCACGCAAGCATTTTGACTGCGTGTAGATTTCATTGGGATGATAAAACAAGCAGGGAGGGAGTGGTGTAGCAAGGATCCATTTGCTCAATTTGTTCCTGTTTACAAGAAGATTTCATGGCAGGAGTTCACTGGTGGCATTTCTAGAGCAATGTGGTAGGCAGGAGACTTTGTAAAGGGTTACAAGCTGTAGAATGAACTCAATAGCATGCAAGCTACCCAATAATAATGCAAATTGCAGAAGAAGTATATACAGGAACAGAAAGGGAAAAATATATTCCCCATCTGGGCAGTTATTGAACATTTTGGACTGAGGAACACGCTAAATGGGGTGGAGCAGAGATTTTCCTGGCTTGCCTTCCACATCAATCAGTTTGTTGGGAATTGTGCACAGCAAACACAGTTGTGCCACTCTGAAAAAGACAATGGATCAGAGAAACAGCAACAACATTTTTCCAAAATGACTGGTGGTTCTGGGGTCTCATTGGACATACTTTGAAGCTGTCACACTTTCAGGAAGCGTCGAAGCCCTATTCTCTGAAAATCAGGCCCTCTCAGTCAACTGAGGGCAAAACACATTGTGTTAGAAAGGCTCTGAGTGAGAGACATGAAAATCCTCATACCAGATAATTGCGTTCAGGGGATTTCTGCCACTGGAGTAAACAACTCTGGGAATTTAAATTCACTGTTATTATTGATGTAAGTGATGTTCAACTAAAATGAAGAAATAGCACATTATTGTGAAACAGAAAAAAAATAAAAAAAATTCTAGATATTCTCTACAATGGAAAGCATTTCAGGGAATGTGCTGAGCCCACACCTTTGCTGTAAGAAGTAATAACACACAAAGTTACTTGTAAAATGTTATGCTCATATTTTTCATATAACATACACAGCTTAGACAGTATGGGGGTTTTGTCACTGAAATGTCTTTTTGTTGACTGTTGAATAGGATGTGAAAGGCTTAGGGCTCAAAATGGTGTTTTTTAATAGGCAAACCTTACAAAGGTTTTTGTGGGTTCTTGACTATAATGGACTTTCACTTTCTTGAAATTCAAGCTATTTTTCTGACTTTTTTAAAAGATAAATCACTGTAAGAAATTTAATGTGTCATACAGAAGAAAACCTTATTAGCCCAGGATTAGCACTAGAAGTTGTTGAATTTTTTTTAGTTGAAGGTTTTTTTCAAGGAAAAATCACTTTCATCAACGTATTTTCATTGTTCAAAAAGAAGTAAGGAAATAAAGAATGTCTCTTAAGTTTCAAAGTTTCTTTTCAAAAATAAAACCCCAAAATTGTCTGCTTTTTCTTTTTTTTTTCTTTTTTTTTTTTTTTTTTTAACTGAAGACATTCAAACACCAATTTTAAGTTCAACTGGAAAACTAAAAAAATGGGAGAAATAGTCTCTCTTTCAAAAATGCCATTAATGCATTTAATTATTTCTGGATGGTAAAGGCTTTAAGCACTGGAATATTTTTTGTTTTCTTTTCCTTTCTTTCTTCTTATATATGTTTGGGGTTTTTTTGGAGGTGGGTTGTTGTTTTTTTTTGGGGGGTGTTTTTTTTGGTTTGTTTTTGTTTTTGTTTTTGTTTTTGTTTTTGTTTTTGTTTTTGTTTTCCTTGTATATGTCTTTACTAGGCTGTAAATTGTGATTAATCTACCAACCCATCACCAGGTTTGAATTACATTTCATACTGTGCTGCAAGACTAATTAATTTAATCATCTTATGTAAGTGCAGACTAGCTGTGGCATTTTGAACCTCCCCACACATGGTGGTTTTGAGACTCTAAACTGAATCCCAAACTTTTCAGGTTCATATTCTGGGCAAGCCTGATAAAGGGCTAGCTCTGGCTGCTGTGGACTGTGCATGCTTAGCTCTGCCAGGCATTATTTGAATAAATCGAGTACAGGATGGACAAGCACATATGTTCATTCTACACCTATCCTCTTAACCCCATGTCTATAAGAATGCCCCATTCCTACAAGATTCCATTCTCAAATATCTTCATGTATGGCTACCCTAAATAGACTTGACAGCTTACTGTCTTCTCCTTTTGGTCCAGACACCTTCAATTCTCCTTTGAGCTTTGAGAGTGGTTGGACCAGAAATAACGGCTCCTGAGGTCTATAATATCCCTGTGCTTTTCTGATATCCCAGAATTCAATGTGGCTAAAAATAGTCAATAAGCTCGTGAAAGGTTCTTCCCCATCAACTCAGAGGAGCCATTAGAGAGACAGAGGAAGGAAGGAATTGATCCCAGAGTATACTCTTATTTTCCTGTTCCTATGCAAGCAATGAAAAAATCATTATATTGGAAGTAGAAGAATAAAGTTCTTTACTCAGGTAGGAATGAAATTC
The DNA here is from genome assembly GCA_024605025.1 of Megaceryle maxima. NCBI lineage: Eukaryota > Metazoa > Chordata > Aves > Coraciiformes > Cerylidae > Megaceryle > Megaceryle maxima. The sequence continues at coordinate 2,784 of JANHGN010017337.1, forward strand.
CTCTTTCTTCACAACAATGTGCACATGCACATCTGACCTATTTTTTTTTGTAGCAAAACCACAGGTTTTCTCCATGTTTTGATATACATTTCTACAACAACAGACCTGGTTTTGTACATATTCTGTCCTGTCTTTTCTAGCATTACTATTGACTTCCTGCCCATGATGGATGTATTTTTGAATTGCTGGTTTGGGCTGAGCCACTTTGTTGTGTTTGTTGGTTTTTTTTTTTTTTTTTTTTCTGATTTTCATAGCCTGAACATTTACTAAGATAGAAATCCTGGCCTTGTTTTTTCCACAGCCCTGAAACTCAGGAAGCAAAGAGCAAGTGAAGATAAAAGCAGAGATTCCTGACCAGACCAGTAGATTTCTTCACCTACTGTGCATACTCTTTTATTGAAGTTCAAGAGCTATGCAAGACATGAGTTGGATTATGAAGGTATCCTAAGCCAATTTGTAAGTAATCCTAACTTCCCTTAAAGCTAAATTAGCTCCCTAGCACTGTTATGGGGAGACCACTGTCATCTAAGGCAGGGGGATTTCATTGTCCAGGTTATCTCATCTGCATCATTCAACACCTTTACAATTTTAACATTTGGGAGAAATAGTTGTAAGGTTTTAATGAAAGCAGACATTTACCACCCCCAAGTAGCTAAATAGGCTAAAAATAACTCTTGTTTTGGTATTCCTAGGTTCCCCGAGGTTAGTGGTATGTTTAATTTGCTGTCTGTTTGAATACAGGAACTCCCTTGACAGGTTTTTGACAGTGGAGAGTTTTGTTAACAGGAAGGTCCGAGTCAAGTAACATACCCACTCAGTCTCCTTCTGTTGTCCTCAACAGTATTTTGCTCCTGTTTTTTTCATCAAATGAGAACCAACAAAGGTTCCATAGATCTTACAGGTTTTATATTGTTCTTTATTTTCAAAATCAAACCAGTCCCCAGCATTTTTTTTCCTGGTAGTTTATTCTGCCTAAAAAAAAAAAAATGAAGAAGAAAAAAGAATATATGAATTGAAGAACACTCTACAGTGTTTACTGTTGTGAAGTTTTCTTTTTGAGGTTCTCCACCTGAATTCCCTTACATTCCTTCCTTACTGATTATGGCTTTATGCCCTTTACTTAATAAAGTGTGACAAAGCGTTTGGAAGCCTATGAAGAACTACAATGGGCTGAGTGTGGTTGAGTTTATGGTGGAGTACAGGTCTTCCTTGCTTGTTCCATGTTAGTAGTTGTAGTGGCAGTAGCCACCCCATTGAATGAAGACATTAAGTCCTGAGACCAGCAACTTCTGGGAGGTGATTTGCATATTAACTTTGATCTAGTAGGTTACCTGTTGAGCAGTGTAGAGGAAGGGTTACATGAGGAAATAAAACTACTACTTGGATATTAAACTTGCTTCCCTTGAATGAGAATGAGACATATCTGACCTTTTATATGGAAAATACATACCCTAAACAATCTCTTCCATTCCTGCTTGAGGTACTCCAGATCTACTTTTGCTACAAATGGTTCATCTGAGTAACTTTGTTAGTTGAAACATCCATTTTCTTTGGCAAAACCAAAACTTCTTCAGTGGAGTAAGGTTCCAGACAAGTGCCATCAGCATTTGTCTACAGCTACAGTTTCTTTAGGGGAGATTGAACAACAGAGAAGGTGGGTGGAGACCAGTCCTCAAAGACACACTATGTTGAGAACAAATATAGACAACTGCTCTTACTGTTGAGGAAATGGCTAGAGTGTAAGATCACTTTTATTAGTCCTTATTGTGGCCTTAATGCTGTAGGAATATCTGCTGCCCTTTTAATTTTTGGTGAGATAGGCATGGGAGCCCAGCATGGGCATATGGTAACTGTATCCAGAGAATAATTAGAACAGAACACCGAAGACCTGGAAAGAAAAAGCGCCTGAACTGAACACAAGGTTTAATAGTCTGGCAAATGGCATCATGTCTTTGCTGCTCACTTTTGATAGTGCTGCCCTATGCAGTGTATTTGCACCCACTGGGGTTTCTGCACTCTGCTCCACTGCTCAGACAATATGTGCGCCAGAAAGAAGGTCTGCATGTGGTTTGGAAACTCTTGAAGGTATCTTGAGTTAGGCTGAGGTAGATAGAATAAGTAGCACAGAAGTATTTATGTGAAGGAGACGTATGATAACAAGTCAACTATTATTTACAGTCAGGAATATATGCACAAGGTCTTGGTATTCCCAGTGTTAGAATCATAGAATGATAGAATCATAGAATCACTAAGGTTGGAAACAACCTTCAAGATCATCAAGTCCAACCATCTACTAAACATTATCATGACCACTGAACTATGTCCTGAAGTACCACATTCTACACAGTTTTTTAACACCTCCAGGAATGGTGATTTCATGACCTCCCTGGGCAGCCTGTTCCAATGACTTACCACTCTCTCAGTAAATAAATTTTTCCTAATATCCAGCCTAAACATCATTCTTTTGGTTACTTTTATCCCCTAATCATCTACATAATCTGAAGCTTTAAGTGGGAGTAAAAGCCCTTCTGGACATTTCTGTTGGTCTTCTCTTTCATAGATTTCCTTTTACTAAGTAGGATCTCTGCAATGAGGCATCCAGAAAAGCAGCGTTCCTGTGCTGAGGTATCCTAGTCATACAGGCTCGGTTTATACTAACAAAGCAAACAGCACCAGTGCCTGTTCTCTGACCATGGGGCCAGCTGGCATTGTCTTAACATTTACATATCATTAAGCTTGCTTTATTTCCAAAACAGGGACTATTTCAAATAGTGATTTCAACAAAACCGTGCTAGGGTCCATTCTTACAATTTAACCATGTAAATGATCAAGTTGCAGTGCCCAGAATATTTCTTGGCACTGGTTAATTTATTAGCATAGGTATAGTCATAGAAAGGGACTATTATGTCCATAACTGGCAATATAATGCCTTCTTGATTTCAAGCCAGATTTTATTTTTGGCAGCCAAATTACTCCACAAACTCATGTCTGTTCTGTTCCTGTGTATTAGAATCACATTTGAGATAAAGATTAAAACAAGAGGGCAAATTAACAGGCTGTTTATCCATCTTCAGTGTTCACATATTCTGGGTAAGAAATTAGAGGCTGCCTGTTCCATTATTTGAGGTTTGATTTATGTTTTGAAGTTTAGTTGATCTGCACTACTTCATTTTTCATTTTAAAATAGACCCAAGGACCCTGACCCTCTTAAAAAGAAAGAGCATTAGCTTTGTGGTATTGCTGTACAAAAAGTAAACAGCCAGTTTTATGAGGAAAATGTCTTCGGGATGCATAACTCTCACATGCCAAAGACTGAATGTGGGATACAGTGTGTGACAAAGACGCAAAATGAGGGACACACAAAAACTATTCATCCAGTAAATTTAAAATGTGGTGGAACCCAGTCCTGTAGTATAAATAAGCCTTGCTGTAACCTCAAAATTATGACTTTTTATTTCTGATGGAAATTATTGTCAACAATACCAAGTGTGGTACAGCCACATTTGTGTGGAATTCAGGAATCTGAGTCTAAAACTGGATGTAGGAAAGGAATATCTAAATATATGTTATATACCTGTCTAGTTCTTGTTATTATATATGAAAGTTTTGGTTTAGAAATGGCAACTTATTCTTTTACTAATATCACATATTTTGGACTGACTCCTCATTAATAGGAACTGGATATCAATCTGAAATCAATCTGCAAAAGTGCAAAGGAGGGACATGTGGAGCTCTTCTGATTTCCACCAGCTAAGAGTTTGGACTCATCTTTTTTCTTTTTCTTCTTCGTCTTCTTTTTTTTTTTTGTGTGTGTGTGTGTGTGTGTGTGTGTTTGTTTGTGTTTGGTTTTGGTTTGGGATTTTTTGTTTTGTTTTTTTTTCCATTTTTTTTCCATATTTTTTTTCTTCTATTTTGAATACAAGAAAGTGTGTTTAATTCTCAGCAGCAAGGTGCAAATAAAAACTGGTAAACAAAATATTACTTTATGCAAAATTTATTTAATAATGTTATTCAATCTCATGAATACTAATGTACTTAGTTGCTTGGTTAAAGCAAGCCAATCAACAGCAATACTTATTTATGTGTCTGAAACCTTGTTGTAAATTGAAGCATATGAGGAAGTGCTAATGCAGCCTCTGCTGTGAGATAAGAGTGAAAGTGGTTAGTTGTGTAGCTAAGGAGCAATTTCTGTTGCTTTATTTACTAAGCATATGGATTCAAATACATTAATTGATGGTAATGACCTGTTTCTAATCCAGACAGACTTTATAGTTGAGTAACACCTTTGACTTCAGTAAAATAACTCCTAGATTAATCTGATGCAAATGAGAACAGAATCAGGCCCCAAATGCTGCAGTTCTAATGAAACCCTTCTCCCTGATCCTGTCTCTGACCTCCAATACTTTATCTTCCAAAGATCAGCTTTGTGGTGTTAATTATGGGGTAAGTAAGCAGTTACTTCCTAGAGCAAATCAGCAAAAGTCCAGGTTTGCTCTAGAGGTCCCAAAGATCAGAGCTCTGTGTTTCTTCAGGTTTCAATTTACCAGGCTCAAAACACTTAAAAGCACAAGGAGGAGAGGCTGGGGAGTGATCGGTTTACAAGTGACCTGGGAGTTCACAGTCTCCATCCCGTGAAATTACAGCCCATATAATAGGTCTTGTGCAGACAAAACTGCAACAAATTAACTCTAGCATCTTTGTTTGGAGGAGAAAAACACCTCTGCTTTATCAGCAATTCCCAGGTTGTCCTTCACTGTAGTGCCAAACCATTTTTTTCCAGGAGGAATGTTTTGGACATGACACACATTTCGCTATTCTGCCAAGCAGGCATACAGTGTTGAACAACATTACAACTAGATGTGAGTCAAATCTAATATCCCATCCCTTCAAATGCTGATGTGCACCAAGGACCTCTCGCATGTATAGTTACACCAAATCTCATCACTCTCTTGCTGTTACTATTAAACTGAGTTCCTACCAAGCTTTCATGTATGAATTTCAGTATGAATTTAATGACATATAGAAGTATTTGAGAGACGGTATATAGTGAGCAGTGTGTCACATATCATCCAATGTGCTTGATGCCATCTTATAGGTGTGTCTGAGTATGTATTATATTGTATTAATGTCTATATACTGTTGACCTCCACCAAAAACATGAGCTTGATGACAGACCATATCTAGTGGAAATGAACAGACAGATCAGAAGCATTAGCCTGTAGCAAGAAGAATGTGCTTAAAATGGAAAGAGTGTCAGCTGCAAAAGTGACAAAATTTTTGTTAAGATGTTTTGAGAAAATATTTTCTTAAGTCATGTTCACTTTTTCTACATCTCTGTCAAAGGTAATTTTTTTTGGTAGATGTCAAAACTGGAGAGGATTCACACATTTACTGTGACATCTGCCATCTTTGCAAAACCAGGCAAATTTAATTCTGATGTTTGAAAATTTACCGTTGGTTCCAACACTAAGTCCCATCACTTCTTTTCAAAAAACTTTCATTTGCAGATAGGGTGTACTACAGCAATCCTGAAGTTAGACTGCAAGCCCAGATTCAAGGTGATTAAATTCATCTGTCCAAGAATACATTCAGTGGTGTATGTAACCTCCAGCAAAGAATTTAAACAAAGACCCTGGAGATGGAAGCACATTGCCTTCTCTGAGATTAGGAGTTATTTCTAGGCCCTCACCTACTTCTACAATTTCCTTGTCAGAGTTCTAGAGGGTAATTTCTCTCTATATAAAAATACCATATAAATAATATTAAGAATATGGTGGAGATCCGTTCTTAAGATTAAATGCTGCCTGATTCTTCTGTGTATTTGGGGAATAGAAAAGAAACTATCTTCTATTTCAAAAGTCATTAGGGCCCAAAAGGACCAAAGGGGTAAAAGTGTTGCTGCATTTATGTTCTCTTGAGGTACACTGGTCTGTAAAAGCAGGGAGGCAATCAGAAGACAGAGATGCACAAAGGAGAAATAAGCTGCCCTTTATATTCAAGTGCTAAGAAACAAATATTTAGGAAATACTGACCACTACTGTGTACCTACATGGCAGTGCACATGATTAGCTCAAACCAATTATTACAAGTGTATATTTTTTCACTCCAGATATTTGGTCAGAGTAGTCAGACAATAATTAATGTGTTTTGTGTGACTTCTCAGTATCTGCACCTGTGGAGATTGAAGAATATGCATGTTCACAGAAGTCTGAAAGCCACTGAAGGAGTGCTTAAGGTTGTACTTGGGTGTGTGCAACAGTTATGTACAAAGTTTTACAGAGGGCTTCTATAAAGGCCATCCTTGCCTGCCTATTGGGGATGTTTGGAGCCAGGGTATGGGAGAAAAACTTTGGTAATGAAACCAGAGCAAGGTATCGCTAATATGACAATCATGAAGTTCCTGAGCTACTCAGGAATAGGGCATGGATAGTGGAGTTCTCTTTTGGGCAGAGGGGAAGAATGGAGCAAGACTGCTTGGGAAATCAAACAGCAATCAGTCCAGCAGATGACATATATGATACACTGGAGAAAAATGGAACAAAGCTAGAAGACTTTACATATGACAGGATTAGAACAGCTATAGACTCCATGGTGGAACAACACAAGAAGGTTATATACTCATTCTGCAATACCTGTAACATAGTCTTAACCCTGTCAACTAGTTGCTACTGTGTGAGGGGCTTAGATAGCAGGCCACAGTGAATAGCCCTCTTGCCAGCTGAGCACAGCACTGCAGACTTCCTGCATGCTCCATGGTGCCTCAAGAGGCCATTTTTGCAAACAATTTACTAGTGCCCAGCTGCTGGGAGATGGTTAGAAGTAGTTTCTCAAGCTGCCTTCATGAATTTCAGCCTGAAAAACAGATCTGACCATCATATGCTGTCACTTGGATCTCAGCAGCCTGAGGACTTAAAAACCTTCCATTGAGGGAATTGCAACCCTGGTTTAGGGCTGTAAATTTTTGCACTGTCAGTAAGTTAAAGTTCAGATCCAGAATGCTGACCTGAGCTTGACATGCCATATAAATGTATCCTATGATGGGTTTATTACATCCTGAAGTCTGTTGTTGTTGTGGATCCAGACTGCAGACTTTTAGCTGTATCCCAAGGTTTCATTTTTACCAGCAAGTTAAACAGGGCACAGGCACAGACACTAAAACTCCATTATCTGTAGCATTCAATGGTGCCTTGCCTGATTTTAACTCAAGATAAATAGCACTCTCCCTGATGATTCCCAGGTGTGGTATTGGATAAAGTATGGGATGAAGATATTCCCAGTGAGTCTGTGTGTGACCACCTTATTTTGGAGGTGAAGAGAGTTCAATGCTATGAAGATAACCACATCATGTTATGCTAGCTTCAGGGTCACAACATCATTTATTTTGCTAGTATAGATGTAGGCTCTGAGGGGAACCCAGGAGCTACCATTCTTACTTGGCCTAGACCACCAGCTGGTGGAGAGGCTGTCTTGCTGTTTGGGAGAAGGTTGAAAGCATCTCTGTGGAAAGTGTGCAAGGAGTGTTTCCATATATACATGCCCTAAGGCAAACCCTGCACTGAAAGTGTACAGAATAACAATATGATGAGGATGTTTGAATGGAAAAATCTAGACTGAGTTACTGCCTAGTAGCTGCTCAAGACAAATTCTCTAAGGCATCCCAAAAGCTGATTGAAAGGGTGGGGGTGTACTAAATTCTATTTCCTAATAAACCGCACAATACATGCAGCACTTTTCCTTGTAAAATCCTGAAAAGACTGAGCTGTGGTCTGAGCAAGGAAATACACCAAGGAGCATAAAGAGAAAAAGTGTGAATGAAGGTGAATAAGTACATCATAATCCATTTTAAAATGTCTTATTTCTGCCTAATATGGCCTGCAGTTATAATCAGAGCTTTGAATCCTCTGGGTATTATCACTAGAAACTCACCTTACAAATCATTAAAATTGGTGTTGCCTAAATTATCCTTTTAGCATTTCACTTCATTCACAGCAATACACAGAACTGGAAGAGACATCCTTGGTCATTGAGTCCAGTCCTGGGAAACTGCATCATAGAGTCCTTGTTCCAAAACTGCAAGACCCTTCTTAACAGTAGGCAGGTTTTAATCTTAATTTCTGCCAGTATTATACTATTTCAAATCTTTGTTCCTTTGTTGGTTCCAAAATTCGCACTTTCAGACTGTATTCCCAGCAAGTTTCCACCCATTCATTCCATCATCCTAGATCTTCAGTTTGCTGCTAATCTCCCTAAATTGTTTGCAATTCACAGACATATCCCTTCACAACAGCATCATTTCCATATGCTCTTTGAAGTCTTTCAGCTGCCCCCCCTTCTCTTTTGAACCCAAAACAAAGTTCTGGTACATACATTCAAGACCCTTTCTCATTACCTCCTCTTTAAATCTACAGTATTTTGTTTCTTATAGTTAACTAGTACAATCAATGAATACCACTGTCCCTTCTCACAAATGAGTGTTATGTTTTACACGCCACTGGCCCTAAGAAGATCAAAGAACAGACACCTGATGCCATGAATTGGCTTCTCAGATGAATAATCAAAATCTTTCAGAAGAAACATGCATCTCTGTGTGTTAGAAACCAGTCCAGAAAGAAATCACTCAAAAGAATGTAGTGCAACCTGTCTTTTCAAAAACATTGGCTGCAAAAGAACAAAAATAATCTCTGCTTTCTTCAGACAAATTGTTATAATCATAAAACAAGACAGAGAATGAAGTCTTCTCCTACTGGTGTAGTTCCTTCTCTAACACCTCTGATTCTGTGCAAGGACTTGACTCATAACCAGCACAGAAAATCTACTCAAATCTGAATATGTGCTTAGGCTGAGAAAAAGAAAATGAATGTATTGACACTTGGAAGACAAGCCCACTTTTATTTATTTTTTTTTTTCCCAAATACTACCATGGATTCAATATTCATAATTTTTTACACATCACTGCTGGAATTATTTATTGAATGAGTCTGAAGAGTTTTCTAGCTGCTTTTCTGCCCTTTACCTGTCCTTGCTTGCAGTGTAATAATGACATTCTTTGCCATGAACATGCACAACATAAAACTAAATCATCCTTTGTAAAATATTCTTGCATCAAGTTAGCAGTTTTAGTTTTTCTTAAAAATGTATGAACATTCTCATTTTGCTGCAGAAAAAAATCTTAGATATCTTTATTGTGACATGCAAATATTTGAAATAAAAAAGTTTCAATGCAGCTGTCAGATACTTACTAAAAATATTAGTTCAGGTTACCCATATTTAGAACACTGAAAAAATGGTATATGAGAACTGAGTAGAGAAATAACATTTTAATTGTAAACTTCTCATAGAGAATTTTTTAAACAATAATAATGAGACCCAGGATATAGACATCTTGAATTCTGCAGCCTCTATTAAACAAAGCACAGCCAGACGCAACAGTTAAAAATACGTAATCACACAAGTTCCCCATTTGCCCTCTTTTATTTGCTCTGTGTTTTCAATTTGTAATGACAATTTTGTATCAGAACAATAAACCAAGAGGATCATCTTTCTTTTGCCAGCTGTGACCCAAATGACTAGATTTGACTGTCCTATGAACGGAAACCGACAAATGAAACTTCAAAAGACTTCCCATTGCCAAGTTTAACAAAATTCTGCTATCTTTTAACCAAATATTTATGTATTACATGACTGTGTTTTATTATATTTATGTATTACATGGCTGTGTCCTATTAAATTTAAGTCTCCTCTGATCAGTGATATTCTCTTTCAGTGTCATTTGTAATATTTGGTTTCAATTAATACACATGGAACTGAAAGAAATGTAGAAAACCTTGTTTATTTTCTATCAGTTGATGGCAACTGATTAAATCATTGCACATGGCATGCTCTCCATCCCCTGTTTACTGTACAAAGCAGCTGGCAGGCCGCACCTGTCAACTTAGGAGAGAATCTCATAAAGCTGCCAATAAAAAAGTGTAGCTGAACACACATCTGCTAATAAATTCTTTTCATCATATCCTAATCAAACAGCATATGTAGTTTATGGCCTTGCTAATAAAGGGTTTGAAATATCTGCTTGTGAACTCAATTTTATCAATGCCAACCTGTATGACCAGTTTTTGTTTATTCCACTGCTCAGTGGGAAGGTGTGTGGTGAAACAGCGGAAGCACAGGAAAAGGGAATAAAAACTGGTCATTAATATAGACTAAAAGTAACCCTGTCCTTTTATTAATCTTCTTTGTCCATTAATGGGACTGCTTCACTGCTCTGCTTGTCAGTTATTCTGTTCCTGACTCCAGCCACTGTGTGCAAATGCTTTCAAAATGGATCAGATGGGCACTTTTCTAATAGCATCTACTGTAACGCACAGAGTGTGATTCACAAGTTGAATTTCAAGGTGGCCATGTCCAGCTATCTGGTTGGGTGACTTGAAGCTAAAAATATCAGGCAAATGATGATGGAGGGTGCTTTTCAGCTTGGGTATAAGAACAAGGATGGTACTGAATTGAGGGCTTGTTGTTGAATAACATGATGTCTTTCCACAGAACTATCCACTGATAGTAATCAAGAGTGCTGTAACTAAAATAATTATATTTAAAGTTGAAAGGAGCATTTCGGAGACTTTGCCATTCAGATTGGAATAGATCTCCTTGAGGATAGCTCCTCTTCTAACTGACCTTCCTTCTGGACCAATGCACTTTCCTCTATATAAGCCAGCGTTGTTTTAATGTGTCAGCACAGTTTGTCACCTAACATACTCTTCCTCCCTGATGTTTCAGAGAGGTATATAGCACAAATATATTGCACAGGCAGAACAGATCTCTGTAGAGTTGCTGACCCCACAGCATTAATTTGTAGAGTCTTACAGCCCTCAGTAGCTGGACAAAAACTAGTTGTTTCTTTCCTTTCTGGTCCCAAAGATGTCTAGGAAGTGTCCAGCACAGTTTGTTTTTTGTTCTGGTTACTTATGCTATTCTACATCTTATGGTTTTTCACCATAAGATAATGTCTTTTATGCTGATCTGGCAAAATGTCACCCTTAAAATAACTCTGTGCCTTTTTAGGTTTTCTAAGAATGCATAGTACCATTGTGTAGTCATCTCTTGCATTTCTGTATCATTAATTATAAGCACACATTAGTTTTATGCTTACTCTTTACCTCTTCAGATATTATGCCTTTACTTTGTGTGGGAACACATGCATTTTTGTATTAAAATTAAAGTTCGTCTTCAGTGTTTTCCTAATCTTTCTCTCTCAAAGGCCTTCTAAAAAGTGTTGTGAGCTTTGAAGTCACGAAGTGGATGGAAGTGCAACCTCTGCATCACTGTTCACAGCACTTAGCTGCTTCAGGAGCCCCTGCCTGCAGTTCCTTTTCACTATAGCCCACTCACACCTGATGTCTAACTTTGTTACTTTTTATTTGGCACCATTGAATTGTATAACACAACTATGTCAATCCTAGCTTGCTTTCTTTTCCTAGGTATCCAACACTGTCTTCTAGCCTGCACATCTCCCTTCACTTGTGTGTAGTTGGTATCCATTCCATGTGAACTACAATAAGTGGAAATTCCTTAGTATTCTTCAGGATATCCTTTGCTCTTTTAATCACACAAATCTTTTGAAAATTTTTATATATGAAAGACAGTCACACAGATGATTCAACTATGACTGTAATTTTTGTGTGTGTGTGTGTGTCACCTTCATTCAACGTCCTTTTTTTTTTTTCTTTTACTTCATGCTACATTGTCATCAGCAGGAAGTTTCACTCACCTTGTCTCATTGTTTTCATGTCTCTGGACTATAGATAAACCATAGAACTGTTATCTTCTGTGTATCTAGCTCCAAAAAGCCTAAAGAGGAAGGAAAGAAAAACAAAGTCAAGATATTGACAATGTCACATCACTTCCTCTCTAAATTAGAAAACACCATTTTCCTGCCTTTGGAAAAAATACTTTATGTGGAGAAAATAAACTTGGGAAATGTGAAGTTCATAAATGTTATTGCTACTTCAAAGGAAAAGACATGCCCACCACCACCAGTATTACATCTTGAGTGTACATATTTTTAATATGATTTTCACATGAAGGATTTTGAAATATTTTAAAAATAAAATTATTTAATACCTTCAATATCTGGTTATTACTTCAAAACCTGCAGTGTTTTACATGTTTTGGCTATTAAAAACACCTTTTATCATTACATTAAGACTGACAGAGGATGTTGGTGAAGAGTTACTGTTTTCTGTAGTCTCAGCAAATTTCCCCAGAAAATAAACCTTTATAAACAAGAATAATTCTCAGAATTGTGTTTTATATATCCTAAGAAATATTTTTACTTTATCTATGATGATATCCACTGACAATTTTTATTTTCAAATTTCTCTGAGCAAGGTAAACAGTGTTTCCTGAGGTGATTGGCAGTACTGCAGACACATGACTGAGGCACCTGATAGAAAATAGCTGCCATGAATAGAAAAAGGGTGGATTTTGGTGTTATGGGAGCTATCCTGCATCCTGGATCCAAGAAGGAGAATTGTATCACAGTATCTCAGATGAGTGTCCTGTTCAGGCAGGTGTAGGTCCCATAATCATTTCTCACATTCAAAGTGAGCTGTCCCTTCAACTTTATGTTAGATTTGCTTTGTACATACCTAGAGGATTAAGCTTAACTAGGGAGATAGCATTTCCTAGGCAAAGCTTGAAAATAAATTGTGAAGCCTTTGGCTGTAGCCTGAACATGACCTCTAAGCACTTCATGATATGTAGAGCATGCTCATGGATGAGGAGAGCTTGAACATATTGACTGGCAAAGACCTAGGTATTTATAGAATAGGTGACATCTGAGAAACAATTCTGGGAACAGAAACAGACAGACTTCTCTGAAAGTCAGAAATGAAGCCTGTAAATTCAGGCATTGTAACACTGGTAATTTCCACTTGTCAGCCTAAGGATTTCAAAATAGATTATAAGCAGTCAACAAAGAATTGAGGGAAATATTGAGGGGGGATTTTTTGGACAGAATGAATAAGATTTGGCAATAAACTCTCTGAATCTGAATTGTGAAAAGTTCTACTGGATAGATATAGCTTATTTCTTTTATGCATCCTTGTAGAATCATAAAGCAGATGCCAGAAGCCTAGCTGATACAGGATAAATTTTAATTTTAATGATACATTTTGGTGCAGAGACCATTTCTGGGCAGCAAAACATTATTTAAAAAGTACTCAATGGATATGGGATTGAAGCAGACCTTTTCTGACATTTAGACTGTCACATAAAACGTCCAGTGGCCAATATTTAGAATGTTTTTAAATTTTATGACCAGGGGCTGTACTATGCATTAAGCTCAAAACTGGGAATATAATCCCTCCTAGGTCTGTACTTGGATGTCATACTTTAAGCAGATATCTGTAATTTTGTAATCAAAGCCAAACCAAGATGAACTCTGACCAGAGGCATTCCGAGGTGGTTTCGATTTGCAACTTCTGAAAAGAGGCTTTTTGCCATAACACTCATATTATTTTTCAGCTTGTGAAAGAATCAACAGATAAAAGGTAAAGACTGCCAAAGAAATGGGGTAAATATATTTACTGAGTAAATATATTATTAAATGAAATGTGTCATACTTGTTTCAGCGCATGAAGCAAAACTGGCAGAACTGGACAGAAATCCTTTGATTTTACTGTGTTTGGTTTTTTTTTTTTTTAACTTTTACAAGCACAGAATGTGGTTTTGTGTCTGTCAGAATTTTTAGACAGATATAACAATCTATTCTTCATAGTAGTGGAAAATATGGGAAAAGAATCCACTTTTATATTTAGCAATCTGGGATGAAAACTGATAATATTCTAGCAGGTGATTCTGGGAAGAACAGAAGAAGTGATCTTATCTTTCCATTTGACCCAAGAAAAGATCAAGCAGACCAAAACCATTCCTGGCATGTTTGTCTAACCTGTTCTTATAACCTGTCAGCAATAAAAACTGCACCAGTTGCCAAGCAAGCTATTCCAGGGCTTAACTCTCCTCACCATCAGAAAGTTCTTTCCACTGTCTAACCTAATTCTCCCTTCCTGTAATTTAAACATACTGTTTTTCTTCCTGTCACCGGGGGATCTGGAAAGTAGATGATTCTGTTCCTCTTTGCAGTAGACTTTTGATTGCTTCACACCATGGTCCTGCTCCCAGGATGTCTTCACTGTGTATTGGTTCACCTCCAGAATCCATTCTGGAGCTGAGCAATTAGATGTCTCCTCAAACAACCTGAAGTTCATCTTTTAGATAGTCCAAAGACTGATTCCAGTGAATCACTCAAGCACCCAACATCTCTTCCTATCCACTAAATCTCATCATTCAACTTACACTCACCCCATTGAGCCTTGTGCCCTTCTTTGTCCTCACACTGCATCCTTCTGCCCATAATCTATACCCATTTTGTCATTGTGTGGAAAAGTATAAATGTGACAGATGGTAAAGCAGTCACTCTTCATATCTAAGGCAAGCTGAAAAATATTTCTTCTTAAAGAATGACGAAAGTTTCAGCCCTAAAGATAGGCCACATGGGGGCAGGAGGAGATCTGGGCCTTGCGGTAGTGTTTGCATTACAGGGAGCAAACAAAAGCATAAGCCAGTTGTTAGAAATCAGGAATGGAATAGAGAATTTTAAAAAAGAGATCATGATGTGCAACTGTATAAATTCATAAAAGCTAGAAAAGTTGGCACACATTACTACTATCACCCAAACAGAACAGCAGCACTGGAAAAGATTCAGACAAAGGGAGGGGTATGGAACGGCTTCTTTGTGAGACTCTTAGGTCTGGGAAAACTGACTGGGAGAGGTGTGGAAAAGGGCTATATAGCCTAGAGTGATGTGGAGGAGCCATAAGGATTGATTGTTTAGCTGGAGATAGAAGGGAGACACAAAACCAAGTAAGCAGCTTATTCACTTAGGGTGCAGTTAGCCAGTGGAGTTCCTTGGAATAGGATGCTGTATGTGGCAAAATTCAAGAGGAGAAACAAATTCAAGAAAGAGAAATCCACTGAGTTTAGGAAGTCCCTTAATTACAAGAAGCTAGCAGTAGGTGAAATTTTACTAGCTTGTTCTTCTGCTCTTATCTTGGCATATGTTTTTTTATATTTGTCTTTGGGGTTAAGTGGGCTTTTTGTTTGATGCAGTACAAGCACTCCAGTGTAGGAATGTAGGAACACTATGGATGTGAGCAATTCTGGGACAACTGACCTTTACAAGAAGGAAACCAGAAAGAGATCAGAAAGGCCATAGGGCCAATGCCATAAGGTCGCACCACCCACCCAACCCTTCCATCCTGCTACCCTCAACCTCACCAGCTATGCTGCTAGTAGTTGACATGTCATGCTGCTATTTCTTCTTGCTCAGCAAAAGCAGTATTTATCTGTAGGTTATTCCATTGTTTTGACTGGCAAGTTTAGCTCCCCCAGTCTTTTGGCCAGCAAGATTTTGTGGTCCCTCATCTTTTTCAGAGATATGCTTACAATTGCCCATGCCTGAAAAGAGATGTTTTCCCATATCTGCCTAAGGATAAGGGACAGGATTTTCATATCACTATTATTTCTTGTACACAAAGACTAAACTTATGCTCTTAACAGAATGCAGAATAAAGCAGGGCCTGCTTTCTGGACCTCAAATGGCACAGCATGGCTCACACTCATACGTCTAAGATCTTTCCATGTGAAACAGGTTAACCACATCCAATGTGTCTATTGGGAATTATTTCTGACCTATATAGTCACCCTGAAATATGCTTAGCTACAGCCTGGGGGAATGCTAGTTGGCATAGGCCAAGGGCATGTTAACAATTTAACCATATGGACAATTGTATGCAGAGTCTGAGCCTTCTTTGTGGCACTACAGTGACAGTATTTTAACGTTAGAACTGAGTTTCAGAAAAGAAAAGTATTCTTAAGTCTGAAAATGATTCACTAGGGAGTGACAGATGGTTGCCAGAAACCTGCAGAGATGTCCCATTATTGACAATTTGGTAGAAATAGTCACTCCAGATGAAACTTTTATCCTTGATCTTGTATAGTTAACAGTTCACATACATTCTATATATGATGTTAGGCCACATTTAATCTTGTACTGTAAGGCTATCTTCTAGTAATGTCCTGATTTAGCTAATGTTTGGTCCATTCCTGCCTCATCATTCCCTCAGGGGAAAAAATATGTGAAAAAATTTTGGCTGCTCAGTAAGACTTCAATTATGGTTTTATATTCTGGTCTTACACTTTTCCTGATCTCTATAAATAATAGAAATTTCAGTACAGAGAACCATATTTTGAACTTCAAGAAGATGGTAAAGTGTGTGTTAATTCATTAATTAATTAGCTAACCAATGAATTTCCAAGTCTCCATGTGCATTATTTTATAGTTGTACTCTGACTAATCTTAAAAATGTGATCTAAAAAAAAGACAGGCTGTAATTTTCTTTCTAATAATCTTGTCGCTAGGAGTTCCACAAATTAAGTGATTTTTAGGGACAAATTATTTCTGTTATTATTTTCAGTGTATTATTCTTTTAACTATTTCACTAAGGACAAATAGAAGTTCCAAGTGACATATATCCATAATATTAATTAGTGCACACAGTTAATGTATAATATCTTGAATCCTACCATTTTAGATACTCCACAAGTGCCTCTTTTAAGTCTTTAATCATCTTCGTTGCTCATATAATGTTCTTGTTCAAGTTATTAGTCTATCTAGATGTCATGGTTTAGGGTCAGGGCAGCCCCTTAGACCTATAACAGACGCTCTCTGTTAACCCCCCTCCCTCCCCAAAGG
>JANHGN010017337.1:19693-74112 GCA_024605025.1 Megaceryle maxima
AGGGTCAGGGCAGCCCCTTAGACCTATAACAGACGCTCTCTGTTAACCCCCCTCCCTCCCCAAAGGGGAAGAGAAAATTAATAAGGGAGAGAGACTTAGTGATTAGAAAAGGAAACTAGAACAACTTTATTTATAATAATAATAATAATAAATAAAAAAATAAGAGTATGTACAAATATATACAAAACCAGTATAGAACCCAACCCTCCTGATGGCAATTACATCAGCATCACCACTGATGTTGTAGAGCTGGCACCGGGGTTCCCAGCCTGGGCCTTGCAGCAGACGGGCCCCTCTGCTTTATACCCAATATGATGTATATGGGATGGAATACATCGCTGGTCAGTTTGGGGTCACCTGCCCTGTCCACTCCTCCCTGCAGGTGCAGCCTTTCACTTTTGTGCACCCCCAATGTGGTATACAAGATCCAGCAGTGGCCTTGGTCTGCACACCAATCCTTGGTAGGTGTTATCATTGCTAGCAGCAGACACTGTCCATGAAAACATGCTTCTAACTTCAGAAAGTTCTGTTAGTTAGAATTACTGAACTGAAAAGTAAAATCATTGAACAGAATTAGTTCTGTTTTCACTCGAACCAGGACATTAGATGACACATTACACATTTTAAAATATATATAGGTGAAATGTGCTTTGGTATCAAAAGGTTTCTTAACAAAAATAAAAAAAATCAGCAATAACCATTCAATGAGAAAGTTTGGTCCAAGCATTGTACATGTTAGCTGTTCTTAAATCAGTACAGAAATGGGTTTGCATTGCAGGTTTTCCTTTCAGTTTAAGTTGGTGAGAAATCAAATTATAGTCAACATTAATAAAGCATACAGGCTAGAACGGTAAAAAATAATGTTGAAGCAGAATAGTTCATGTCAGTTAAAACAGGGAGATAGGTTACAAGGTGAGAAAAGGAAAATAGCCATAATCCAACCTTCTAGTCCTTCCTGAGTCAAATCTTCCCTTGACTTCAAGCCCACTGTTTGTGTAAATAGTTGACCAGGACTCTGATGTGGGAGATCTTGATTATTTCCAAACACAAAACCCCTCAAAATTCACAAGCTCTTTAACTCTGTATGTGTTCAAGTTCCTCTTCCCAGTGACTGAGGGCTTCTGTCCATCGAGAGCTGTGACTTATCCTCAAGTTTTCTTCTGCTGTTAGGAATATTTATTCTGCCTTGTTTTAATGTGGAATTCAAAGCAAACAGGAAAACATCCGAAAATTCAGAATCAAAGTGAGATCTTATTTCACACTGAATATCATTTTGTTCTGTGTCCTCCCACTGGGCTGGATTAATGGGTAGCAATGAAAAATGGGGGCCTTAGCAGATAAAGACATTTAACTCCTCATCTTTAATTACTTTTTGAAAATGTCTTTTAAAACATAGGGAAAGCATACACTTATATTATTAGATTTTCAAATATGCTTGAGCCTGAAAGAGATGGAAGACAAAATGTAACAAAATGCGTACAAAGAGCTACACATTAGACACAGAAGAAGTCTAAAACTCACGTAGTTCTAGCAGAAATCTAGGTATTGCCTCTCCTGTTCAACTAGACTTTCTGCTCTGGAATGTTTGTCAAAATGCCTTCCTGACACTTAGACACAAAACCTAGGTAGGGTTTATCTGGTTGACTGCATGCATTTTCAGTAGAAAACTTTATCAGAGCTAGTTATTCAAATTCCCTTTATAACCTTTTTCTTGGTCCCTTTATAGTAGAGAGAACTAGGCACTTTTCAGGATTAATCTCATCCTAATACAGACTTCTGAAATGATGAATACAGTCTCTAGAGAGTCTGTTGGCTCTAAAGACATCTTAGAAAGACTACCTGAGATTCATATGTCTACTCTGTTGACAGATAAAATGGAAAGAGTTGTATCCTACATAAAGTGTGTTTCATTATTGAGTAGGAATGATAGGACAATTTAATATATTAAACTGATGTTATTAAACACCCTGATTAAAGAATAGCTTTTGTTTGGCTAAAGCACATCTTTCTGAAATGTAGCAAATATTATTATAAAGAGAAGGAGAATTCACTCCTTTCCTTTATAACTGCTTTTTTTGACTAATCTTCCTCACTGCTGAAAAATGTGCTTTATTTCCAAACTAAATTAGTCTGGTTTTAGCTTGTACCCATTGATATTTTTTTTTACGTCTTTTTCTTTGTTTTAATGATCCTTTCAGTGTTCAGTGTTTTTCCTGAGTGTACATTCATACCACCCTTAAACCTACTATAATCTAAACAGATTGAGTATTTTAAATGCTCCACTGTAGGGCATTTCCTCCATCTTGAGATGATTTTTAAGGTCCTTCCATCCTTTACCATTTTTCAACTACTTTTTTTTTTCCTTCCTCCCCCCCCCAAAAAAAAAAAAAAAAAAAATTGGACACTAGATGTGTATGTAATATTCTGGAATTGATCTCATCACTATTAAATACAGAGGTAAAATTATCACCCTGCTTGTATTTGTTACTCAGTTTAAACAATGGAAGGTTCATACATGTTTTGGGGTTTTTTTTCAGTACATTAGGAACTTTTGCTCTGTTGCTTGTCTCTTAAGGTCTGTTTTAGAACAGCTACAAAAATTTGTCTGTATTAAACTGGTTAGTTAAAATTGTCTCACCTGACTAAATAAGTCAGCTAATTTTGCATTATCATTATATGCTCCTTCACCATTTTTTTTTCCATTTACAACTGTCTTCTGCCAATATCTTGGGAATATTTTACATTGGATGTGGTGACACATCAGTCAACCCTTGAGACCTGACACTAGAGGTAAAAGTGTGCCTTGTGGCTGCTTCCTTTGAGAACTGTTAGACAGTTGTTAATTGTATCAATTTATTCCTTCATCATCTTTCCCATTATTTTGTCAGGGATTGATGATGTCTAGCAACTTGCTTAATTTAACCTTTTTGCATACTGGCACAGCATCTGTACTCTTCTAGTCTTCTGGAATTTCTCCAGTATTTCAAGATTTATTCAAAAGTAACTTCAATAATTCAGCTGCTTCCTCGGTAAGCTGTTGAGGACTCTTGATTTCAAGTTATCTGGCCTCTTGGTTTATAAATATTTAACAGTTTTTGTCTAAAATCACTCTTGGTGACTGAAAGACTGGAAAGATCTTAATCATCATCATGTGAAGTGATTAAATAACACTGTTTTTCTCCCAGTATTAAAAGGCAATATTTGCTGTACATTTATAATTTTTCTCTACCAGAGATTTAACATCCTAATCTAATGACAAGATTACATCACTTCAAGTATTTTTTTTCTCTTCTTCATAAATATTTCAGAAGCTCTTTCTGTTTTTCTTAAAGACAACAATTATGTTTCCCATTCTTTTAGCTTTTCATATTAATTGCTTTCTCTTGTTCACAAATTCTTATTCATACTGCTAACTAAATCTTCCATGTCTGTCTATTTTCATGTGTTACACATTGCTTTTATATTCCAAATTTACACAAAATGAAGTTTAGCTTTTAACCAAAATTTGTTCTTTCTTGATTGTGAAATCATGGGGGTTTAGTCATCTAACAAACTCTTCTGAAAAGATGCCCAAGTTTCATTCAACGTTCTCTTCTTACATTTCACTTTCCAGGATTTTTGCTCATGACATTACTTACTTTTTGGAAATCATGTCCCTTTAAAACACAAACTATGTGACTAAATAGGAATTTTCTTTATCTTAGGTCAGATCATGGTTGCTTGTCTCCAGGCTGCCACCATCCTTCAGTCTGGAGAGATCATCTGTAGTCTAGGGAGTAATTCACCTGTCTCTAACATTAAAAGGCTGTATTTACCATAACAAAGAACTAAATTGTCATAGGCAACATCTTTAGATAAATGACTATGCATTTAATTTTTAAGATTCTGGTGTTTTATTGCTGTTTGAACTGAACTTCCAACCTTCTTCAAGCTGAAGCTTCCACATAGCAAGTTAAAGCATTTATTTTGTTGGGATATGTAAGATATTTTAGAAAAGAAAAATACAATGATTGTGGGTTTTTTTATCATCTGTATTTTAACAGATCCTGTATTGAATAGATTTTTCACAAAACAAGGTGTTTAGTTCATTTAGCCACATGCATTTAGGCATATAGAATTATAACAATCTTTTATGTCTGATAAAGTGATAAGCTCTCTTAAAAAAAACCTAGAGCTGCAGTGAACTTTGGAAAATAAGCCCCCTAAAGCTTGTAAGTTTTATTGCCATTTTCCAGGTGGGCCCATAAGGAAAAGGGAGGCCTCAAAATGATGGAAATAGCCAAAGTACACTCAAGGGTAATTTGGAAATTTGAAAGTACATCAGCCAATATGAATGTTATGCTATGGTGAAGGTACAAGCCAGAACAATTCTTGCATCTCTGAAGTATGAAATGTTAACTTTAAGTCAGTGCATCTTGGAGGACACATGCCAAGCAGGGCAAGTGCCTAAGAGATAGAGAGTGATAAAGAGGAAGAGAAGTGTATTATTTTTCCAAATTCACGCCAGATTGTGGATCTGCTATCAGTTGTGTAAAATGGGTTAATAAAAGACACCTTTTTGATTTAAATAGTGAGGTAATGATTTTCCCTTCCTCCTCTCCAGATAGCAACTGTAAGAAATTGGAAAGAGGTTATTACAGCAACACATTCAGACTACCTCCTGCAGATGCTGGATGACTTGCTGGTTCCTGACCCATGTTTCCACCTCTTCCTGAAGATGTGATAACCAGAACCTAGCTGATGCTTCAATCTCAAACCCCAATGTAGGTGGTCAGGAATAGGAACTGAAGTACGGGTGTGCCTTACAGTTCTGTGTGCACTACATCCACTGATAGTCCATTGTGCCATCTTCTTTCTTCTGAACTGCTTGTGAAATCCTCATTTTCATAACATCTGACTGCTACCCTGTCATTAATGTCAGGTACATATTTCCCGTTAAAGATCCCAAAGTTATGGGCAAAGACCCAAGGGGGCAATTTGTTCACTGCTACTGAAGAAATCTGTGGTTGAAGAGAAACTGACTCTTCCAAGTCCTAATTTCTTATGTACAAGTGGCAGTGCACAGGACTATATAGTTATAGCAAACATGGCAAGTTGTCCTGCACTGCTCCAGATTTGTGGCTAGACACACAGACTTAGATCCAATGCTTCCCATATGCAGGTCATCCTAGGACATTTTTCAAGGACTGCACCTGCTGTGGTAGATGCTTGGTAGTTCTGCAAACAAACTTGTTCCCTGCTCAGGAGAGAAGCAGACTGGAAAGATCATGGTTAGAATAGTTTAATGTTTTCCAAAGCAGGAGGCCCACAAAGCATAGGGTCTGATACCATCACCGTGTCCATGTTTTTATACACCTCCTAAGGGAGTTCCTTAGAGAGGAAGGAGAGAGAGGGCTGAAAAATTCCATAAAAACATGCAAAAAAGATAGCAGAGAAGAATCAGTTTCTGAAAAAAAAAAAAAAAAAAAAAAAATTAACAGTATTTTTCATGCGAAGTTTCAGTTTTCATGTACTTTGTTTTATTACAAGATCTGTAAGAGACTGACCAGGAAGAAAAGATAAACTGCAAAATCTGTTGTAGAGCTTGTGAGGGAGGGGCACAAGAAAGTCACTGCACTTTGATGTGTTTTTATGGTTCCCTCTAAGAGATTTTTGTGTGTAAATAATGTAGCTGAGATCACCCAGAGTAAAGTAAACTTTTTCCCTCAGATGTCTTGATTTCCTTCAAGAGCTGTTAGTGCATGCCTCTGTGTGTGTGTGTTCCTGTATAGTTAAGAATAATCAGTGAATTCAACCACTTTCAAACACATTGAAACAATACTTGAGAATTATTCCTGAGCAATCC
Source organism: Megaceryle maxima (assembly GCA_024605025.1). Lineage (NCBI taxonomy): Eukaryota > Metazoa > Chordata > Aves > Coraciiformes > Cerylidae > Megaceryle > Megaceryle maxima. The sequence goes on from JANHGN010017337.1 coordinate 25,539, forward strand.
TGAGTGTTTGGTGCATTAGGAAACAGATGAAATCTTAACTGCTACTTCAAGAACATTTTGTCATACTGTTCAAATGAAAAAAAAAAAAAAAAGGGGAAAATCCACCTGCTTTAGGTACTGGAGTAAACAGGTACAACTTTTTTTACCATCATGGTGATATTCCACATCTATATCAGATGAGGATCAGATAAATTTAAATTGATGGGCTTTTCATTTACTCCAGTGCCTTATCTTAATTCAGTCAACTATAATGAAATAAGAAAACCACAAATATGATATTTGGAAGAGATGCTATTGCATCTCTGCTTGCTGTTCCACCAATCTAATTGGGCAGGGCTGTTTCATCACACAGCCTCAGTTATATCAACAACTGCAAAATTCAGAAGGTATTTGGCATCTCTCAATGAGTGGCAAAGAGACATTGCTTCTTTGTAATCACTTCAGTCCACAAGCTGCACTCTAATGAACCAGCACAAACTTTTAGGAGCATTGACAGTTCTAATAGCTCTTACCTGATCTCTACATTTGTCTGGTATTTGACACCACTAAGGGTTTGATAATAAATAATCAAGGGGTAGTTCTTATGAAATTATGTTCCCCCAACCCAAACTATCTTTAATTTGCGAGTTAGCTACCATTTCTCTTAATGTCAGTCAGAAACTTTGGGGGTAGACCTGTATTGTGCATTTCTGTAACTGACTTTCCCAAGACAGCTTCCAAACTAATGCAATCTACATTTGTTTGTAATGGGGCTAAGTGCTTGCGTGGAGTAGTGTTGATTAGGTCTGTTGATCTGAGATTAGACCACAGTTCTTTCACAAATGGAAGTATTCTTGCTTACCTTTCCCTATCCACAGAGCACACTTGTTTGTAGAAAGATTTGCTGAGTGGGTAGAGAACCTGCTATTTACTACTCTCACACAGAACTGTCCTTGATTACATTAGTTATTTCCTGGACACTACTTTTATCCAATAAAGAAAAACAAATAAACAAATGAGAAGCATGTTAAGCAATCTCTTTCTGTTTCCTTCAGTAAGGCATAATGGAACAATTGTGTAAATAAAACTGTCATTTTTATAGACCTCAAGTCAACATAGCTCTTAAGCACATCAGATTCTGTGAGGTGTGATTCATTGTAGTCACATTGTAGTGACTGCAGGATGTCCTATTACCTGACCAACAGAGTGTGTGATTTCTTGACCAGAGAAGAAGAAACTCACACAAGAGCATTAGCACCTGCTCTGTGAACCAGACAGCATGAATTTCTAGCCTCTGTTGTGGATACAGCTGCTTGTATTTCTGTGCACTGTACCTTAGGGCAACATTTTTCCATTTTACAATAAATTATAGGATTCACAAGCTCATTTGCAGTGGACAGGAAATTTCCTCACCCATTTGTAAGGCAAAACATAGCTACTGGATATCTTTTATATTAAGGATAAATATGGCATGGTTTGAACTTTGGCTCACCACCATTCATTTTCTGAAACCAGGACCGCTCCACAGACAACTGAAAAGTTTGAAATTGGTGCATCAGCAAATATTCATATGGAACAAAGAATGGATTGTTGTCTCCTCTAATGGCTGACTGGTCCAACACAAGTGTCTTTGAATATAATGGAAGATACATGTATGGAGTATTTTTGGTCTCACATGACAGCCTTTTGAAAATGTTTTTCCTTTCAGGCTCAGACAGTGTCCTTTGAATAAGTTTTATAAGTTAAAGCTATACTGAGTTCATTATGGAAACACTGCTAGTCTGCTGATGGATGTTTTCAGTGAAAAAAACCCACTAACTGCTTTGGCACATATTAGCTGGATTGGAGCTGTGAGATATGTTATCCAATCAACTACTTGCATCTGGTCAACTGACACCTTATGCAACAGAACTATACTTGAACTAATAAACAAAGTATTATCTTTATTCCTGTCATTCACTGGTATTAACAGTAATGAATGAATTAACTGAGCCCTGATTAGCCAATTTGTAATCACTTTGTGGTAGACAACAAAGTTAAAAATCAGAACTTAAATGGTTACCATGTCATTTCATGCTTATTTTTGTATTATCATTTGGCAGATTATGTACCAATTTAAAACAGCTGGTCCAAGTGAGCTAAACTGGTTTAATATCCGGGATATATCACCAAGGGGATCACTTATTAAATTATAGGAAGTGATCTTACATTTCAATAGTAGTTGATTATTTTAAATTGTTTTGCCTTACAACAAATTGTAGTTTTTGACCTTGGTTTTTGTATCTTTCATTTTAATATTGTGGTAGTTTATTAGAATCATAAATATTAAGATATAAAAGTTTATTATCCCAGAATTTCAACAGACACTCATTGGAAACTATTATTCCCAAATGCTTTTCTGATGACAGTAAAATGTACTGTAAGTTAAGTGAAAACTTTTATTCAACAGTTCAGCTACAATGCTATTTCTCTGTGTTACACAAAAAAGACCACACCGTTTCATTAGAACCAAATGACATCATTCTATCATTCATATGACATAGGATTTACTGATATTTTGAAAACAGTAGGCCCAGATTCTACTTCCTAGTAGGTTAGCTCCAATAGTTTGATGTAATTACTCCTGATTTACACTGGTTTGTGTGAGATCACTACCAAATTCCGATCTTACTCAGTCACAGGGAAAAAATATAGTTACTGGTGTCCATACAAAACTTGAATATGTTTCTTCTGAATATGTATTTGGACAGATAGGAAGGTAAGGTATAATGCAGACCTCAATGAGTAGACCCTGACAAAGCAAGCTAGACGGAAAGCTTTTGTCAAAACCTTAGATATGAATGAACTTTTGTGGACTTCATCATTCCTAAATATAAGTTCCACCTAAATATAGGGAAAACTATTTTTACTGTGAGGGTGATGGAACATTCAAACAGGCTGCCCAGAAAGGTTGTGGAATCTCCTTTTCCAGAGACTTCCAAAACCGACCTGGACACGTTTCTGGACAAAGCTGCTTTTAGCAGGTGGGCTGGACTAGATGATCCCCAGAGGTCCCTTCCAACCCCTACCATTCTGTGATTCTGTGATTCCTGTAGCCGGTGTCATATTTCAGTGTCCAGCCTTGTAAAGAAGCTGTACTATATTCATTTGCTTTGTGCTGAGTGGACCACAGAACAACTTCTCAATGGATCAGTGTAAAAAGTATTGAATACATTTGGCTTAAGTCTTGCATACCTGTTCTGTGACTTGTTAGTCTCCCTGCACAGGGTTCATCTAACTGGCTGGAGATAGTTATAACATATATATGTATTTTTTTTTTCATTCTCAAGTAATCACCCTAAGCTCCCTTTTCATCAGTGAGAAAAACAGGCATTTCTGGGATATGACTCAGCTCACAGATGTTTAAAATAGGTCAGATGAATTGTGTTCCAAAATTGTTGACTTATTTTCACAGGTGACAAAGGCAATCTATGGTGACATACAGTTATCTACAATGTTGACATATACATATGTAAGCCATATCCCATTGCCAGACAATAGTTTATCCAGTTGGGTGAGAAAATAGCAAAGTAACTCCTTTTTCAACTGTCAGGATATGATCTCAAGACTGAAAGAGATTTAGCACTTTAGCACAGAACTTAGTCAAATGTGGTAAGCTCAGCCAAGCTATTATCTTCCCAGAACATAGGACAGTCTTTCTGTATGGTGCTACTCTACAATATGTAGAAGCATGGGCTGCTCAGCAATAACATATAACACTGTAGGCCACTGTTCAGATGGCTCACACTGGTAATATTTATCCAGCAGCAATCCTATTGTAAAAATCAATTTATAGCATTTTGTGGCTGGAGATGCTGTATTCCAGAAAGAAAATAACATAACTATCCTGACATTGTATAGACAGCAAGATTGGATTGAAAGCTTCCTCTTCAATAAGTAAACAGGCAATACTAAGATGTCCAGTTCCCAGACACAATTCTACCCCCTAACTGTCAAAAAATTATAGTGATTCCTAGTGCATGTTTTGGCACAAAGTGCGATAAGTGATGCAGCTGGACACAAAGGTATCTATCATTTCTCCTCCAGCCTCCTTCTACCTTCTTGATGAAGAGATACAAAGAACAGACCTGTCTCCATACTTACTCTTTTGCAAGTGGAATTTCTTTTCCTTTTAGTAGGCACAGCAAAACAGTCTGGCCCTTCCTATTCTGCTTTGAGTACAAAAGAGTTCTACTGAGCACTGTTTTATATATGCTGAACTATGATTTTGATGCCTTTCTGGTAAGGGCAGACTAGAGGTTTGTTTTGCCTTTTTAGCCAAGTATCACAGCAATAACTGTGATATTAATAAGTCCAAGAAGTTGGGAGTGACTGTGCTTTTTTATCTGTGAAGCTGCACAGAGCAGAGCAAGTGGAACACAACTCCTTTGCTTATATTTTTAAAAGGTCAGATTCCAGGCCTGTTAATCATGGTTTATACTACTGAACAGAATCATCTTCTGTATGAAATCTGAGTGATATTTGCCTGTAACATTGCATGCTAGCTGGAGCCCAAATGTCTTCTGTCCAGAACCTTTTGCATTTGAAATGGTTTGTGTTTGGTCTATTTTGCTGGAACTATGACTCTAATATTGGGGTTTCTTTTCCTTCTGTAAAAGAGCTAACAGGAGACTCCCAGAGAAGGTTAAGGACAAACATTGTCCTAAGGTACCAACCCATAAGTTCCCAAATTGTCTTGGTACAGACAAAATCTCTAGTAATTCACCAGGAAAGCATCAGAGCATAGACCAGTTCACTGCAGAAAGGAGAAATATGGGAAGTATGACTTTAGGTGTCTGTAATAACATTTAAGTAATCATAGTGCTTAGGAGGATGTTGTCATTTTTGTTCCAGCTTTATGGCTAGAGAAGGGTGACATATATACACCAATATTCATATCAGTCCTCTATAATTCTGTGATGCAAACATATCCTTTGCATAAGTTTAGGCAAGAATTTATTTTTTTTTTTTTTCCCTGATGAATAAAAAACTTCTGACATTTTTTTACTTTCTTGGGTGAATTGTTTTAAGCATGACTCCTTTCTTTTATCCTCATGGTAACCCTCATAAAATAGTTCTATTTCTGCCTGTCCATATCTTCCGATTCCTCAACCTGTGATTCATTGTCTGGGAGATCTGCTGGGAATACTGAGTCAGGTTTTCTTCTCCTTTAAGCCAGGATGACTTGCACTGCTACTGGATGTACTACTAGCACATATGGTAATAACACCTGCTCCAGATTCTGAAGTTCCCTGAACCAGCTCTGGCTTGCACTTTGAACTGCTTCTCAACTAATCCCTTCCTTTAAAGAGGTATGGAAGAAGATGACAGTGTTTCTTTGATGTTTTTAAAAAGTACCTACGTTTTTTTTTTTTGGTGATTACAGAAGAAGGTTTTTAGTTTTTTTTTTTTTTTTTTTTTTTTTTTTTTTTTTTTTTTTGTAGTGGATCCATAGCTTTAAAATATATTGAGCATTGCTTTGTAGTGAATTTGAGCTCTGAATGTGCATTTCCATCATCAAACTATTAAATGTAATTGATCTTTATTGTTACATTTTTCTGTTTTCTTTTCTGATTTTCATAATGTTTTCATTAAAAACCTGATGTATATTATTACCAAATATGAGTAAAGATGAGGATATTAGAAGACACAGCAGAACAGAACATACAATGAATGTGAGTCAATGTGGAAAATCATCAGAATACATTTTCCATTAGTTAAACGGCAATTATACTTTTATGCATGAATGCGTATAAATGGCAGTAAGGACTTCAAAAGATGATATTTCTGACAGCCAGCACTGCAAACTCAAGCTAAAACATGAGAGACAAGCTTTGTTCTTTCTCCTCACCCTTTCATCATGAGAAGTAATAGAAAAGTTCAGTAATGAGAATATAGCTAGCATCTTTGACGACACACAAAGCAGAATGGAATCCATCTTGCTCCCCCATAGATTCATTGTGCTTCTGATGCTGAAAACAGAAAATAGTTTATCTTGATAAAAAAGAAGATGTGATCTGAAGATATAGCTAACACAGGATATGCCTCATATCAGATTTGAAGTGTTATTTTTCCAGTGGCAAATGTACTTTGAAAAATTAGTTTTTTCCCATAACAAAACCAAGAAATAAAATCACCAAAATTTTGGTCTAGACATTCATTTCAGTATAGCCCAAGTGTGCAGGTCTGTATGTAAAGGAAGTTAAAGAAGATTTCAGTATAATTTGTCAATCCTCTATCACTTTTAAGAGGTGTTTTGCAAAAAGCATTTATCTTTTCTTATGCATTGTATTTGTGAATTTAGAGTCTCATAACATACATACTTCAAATGGCTGAAATAAAGATAATGCTACAGAATGTAATAATCAGGAGAAAATCATCCATCCAGGTATTCCCACAACATTCTCATTTCCTGTGGATTGCTTTCACAGGGAATAACATGATGAAAACTTCACCACACACAAAAAGTATGATATGGAATCTGGCAGCTTTTCCCATGAAATTGTCAAAGCATCAGGCAGAGGGTTTGACCCCTCACAGAAACAGATGACGTATGATATCTTCTTATAAAAAGTGGGAGTGGCATCTGCTTCTCTGCTATATGCCTTCTGCAAAGAGGAACACAATTGGATGGGCACATTAGCTGCAGTCTGTGTGACAAATGCTGTTTTGTCCATCAACAGATTGTGAAGCAGGGCAAAAAGTAGGAGCCCTTGCTCTCTAAAGAACTAGCTGAGATCTGAAACAGATTCATAGGCACTGAAGAGCAGCCACAGATGGAATCACATCTCTCACGCTTACCAGTGAGTGGAGCCTGATAATTTTATGCAGCTTTCCCATCCTCCCCACTACTTGGCTTGCAAGATGCAATGAAATCTTTCTTCTTGTCAAGTATGCAATTGCCTCCTTTGCAAAAGACATGAAATAAAGCATTGCTATGCTGTTTGAACTTCTTAAAGTAGTAAAAAGATAGCAAAATTCACAATAACTAACTTTGGGCATCCTGGCTTTGATTCAACAGTGCACTTAAATATGTGCTCAAGATCATCCCCATTAAGCAAAGCACTTAAGCACATTCTTAATTTTTAACATATGTATAAGTGCTTTTCTGAGTAACGATAGATTTAAGCACATGCTTGTGTGTCATACTGGATTGGGGCTAAAATCAGCACATATTAGTTCTTTCCAACAAATCAAAGCATCTGTTTCAAAAATAACAATGGGTTCTTCATAGCAAACAGCTGTCCTCATCTACAAAGTGTTTTAACCCAACACATGACTTCATGACTTGATGTGCATAATAAGAGAAATACTGTTTAAGATGGACTCAACTTTGCAGAAAAGGTATTGGTCCTTCCTGAAGATGTAGCTGAAAAAAAAAGGCCATTACATCTTTTATGTCTGTAAATCTTTATTTATAATGAGAATAGAAATGTATGGCTCTAACTGCCAGCTTAGGGCGAAAAAGAGGAAAATGTCACACTGAGGATTTCATGTCTCTTCAGTGCTGTATTTAGAACATCTAGAATTTCAGTTTGCTAAAACATTTCCAAAGCTACGGGTCTTTTCATTTTCCATGGGCAAAGGTTTACATATTTTTAGTGTTAATTCACTTTAATAAATAAGTGCCTTTAAAAAAGCTGTATAATAGAGAGAATAATAGTTGTAATGCAAATCCTCTAGGAATTAAGGACTAATAATATAACACTACTCATCCCAAAGGATCCCTAAACACTGGAATGACTTTCTAAAAAGCCCTCAATCACTCACTCTTTCCCTTTTGGGGTAAACCACAGTAATGATTTATCAAGACAAAGCTTTACATTTAAGAACAGAAGGAGAAGGATATTATCTTTGACTACAACAAAAGAGAAAATTTTACGTACTGTAGACAGAATAATTACCCAAATTGGAATTGGCCAGGGCAGAGGAAAAAAATGGAGGAGGTGAACAGAAGGTCAAAATGAAGAGATGGGTGACTTCTAGAGAGCCATTTGTCACCTAAAGAGGAGAGGAGGAGGGGAGAGAGAAGCAGAGAAGAATTATGATTCTCTGTGGAAATCAAAGCAAAAGTATGCATTCCTGCCTTCAACATTGTTGTTTGGTAATATAAGGTTGTGGGGATCTTGACAGAGAGCCAGAAATAAGTTTCTTTTACCCAGAGAGACAAGACAGATATATCTGGGAAAGAGGCTTGGGAGCCCTGTAACATGCTGAACTTGAGCCAAATATTATTGGAAAGGACCTGGGAGAAAAGAGAAACTCCAGGCACTGCACTGGCTTTCTTTGTTGGAAAGATCAGATCATTTTGTATGTGATTTGAGATGTTATTATACATATGAGTGTGCATGTGTATGTGGGGGTGGGGAGTTTATTTTGCTTTTACAGGAGCAGCACATTACCAGAAGTGAATTCATCTGAGTCTTTGGCCATCTCCAGACCTTGGGGTCAGCATAAATTTCTCTGTAAGCCGTTCAGTCCATGTATTCATTTGACATCTCAGAGCACAGTGTCATCATGATGTTGATAGAAGACTACTGCTGCTACTGAATTATTATTTACAATCCATAATTAGGTATGATATCCTACCTAACAGGGTAATGCAGAGCAAAGACGATGCTGTTGTAATATAAACCTCACAGCTATACTGTTGGAAGAGTCAGCAGAAGGATTTCTCTTGTCAGAAATACCTGAGTTTAAGTCTCTGCTAAGGTCCTTAGGTATGATACAGAAAGTAAAATGTGGATTCATTGTTACTGCACAAATCAAAAAGGGAGAAATGGAAATTCTGAATGCTTTGCAAATTTCCTGTCTTCCAATCGTGTAGATCATTATGAACCCCTATTTACTGAAAATGGATCATGTATCACTGTAAGTAGAGTAGGAATTTGGAAATCTAAGTTTTGCAAATTCTTTCATTCTAAAATATGCTTTCATTTCAATCCATTTGAAAGCAGCCATAACAGAAATGGTTTGAGTCAGTTGAAACGTCGTGTTTTGATAACACAGAGATATTTTGCTTCAATTTTTTTATTACATCAGATAACATTAATTTAGAAATGAAAAATCATTTTAAAATTAAACATTCCTTTCTGTTTGTTATTCAGATTCTTCCTAACCATTTTTTAAAACCTAAATATAAATGAACCAGCTACATATGGGCAAATATAAAGTCAGATTTTAATGAACTTCACATTCCTACAGAAAAAATACGTGACTTTGGCACAAGCAAAAGAACATCCCTTTTCCTTAACATGAGGAAATCTTGAATCTTCCATATTCTTGGAAGGACATAAGGAAAGTAAAACCTACTAGGATTCTGGTGTATCTGTACATGGTTGTGGATATTAGTACTGAAGAAGCTTGAAATTAAATTCTTTTCACTTAGAAGAATTATCTCACTTCCCTAGCTGACAAGTTCATTAAAAAAAAAAAACAAACCCCATACTTTTTTGTTGACAGCTTTAGCAATAAGCATATGTATACACAAACCTATAATAGATGCTCTGGTTATTGTCACCTGCTTCTAATTTTCACTGCAGGACTGTATATCTATGGCTTCTTTGGCTTCTTTGCTCCTTTGCTTCTTGGTTTGTGTGCAATCCCTGTTTTATGCATAGCAGCAATTGGTTCTTCTAATGTCTGTCCTTATGCATAATAATAATCCAAAATGAACTCCTTTTACTTCCAGTATGGCATTGCATGTACTTACAATTTGTTAGATTATTGTTTCATCTGTTTGGTTCCATTGATATGATTCTGAATAATGGGCAGTTCTTACACCTACCTGCTTTAATGAGGTTTCTCCCAGCCTCCAGCATAGCTTTATAAATAGCTACACCTATCTATCTTACACTTAAAATGCAGGAAGAGAATGTTGCATTAAAGAAACAAAGAGTCCACTGGCTTGGACAGGTTGGTTGTAAAAATATTTTAAAATTATTTCAGTGAAGATACCTCCTTAATCTGATTATCTTCAAGCTAAAGAAATATTTTTCAAGGTTACAGCTACTCTGACTAACCCATAGACATGTGCATTAAGAGTCTTGACATGCTTATTCTGCATGATTGTGCAGCATGAAACAATATAACCCAGATATTTAGAGGAGTTTCATTCCCTACCTGTCTCTGGCATTCTTTTCTCCCTGGGAAAAGGAATGTAAATAAGTCAGCCTCTGTGGAATCAGATTTTTCAGAGATTGAAAGGTATTTCTGTTGCCAAGTGGTTTATCTGCCACCCCTGTTGCTGTCTACAGGAGGCCCTATAAAGGAGTACTTTGATTATTATGGCAATCAAATGCATAGTACCAAACTTTCCTTAGCAAAATGATAGGTTAGAACAGGCATCTCACATGGTAATTCATACTTACCATCCTGACTTTTGGTAGGTTCCTTTGCTACACAATGTAGAAAAAAAATACATCACTAGAACTTAATTTTTGTTATGATAACATTAACCTGGAGGTTTAGAATCATGGCTGCATTGCACATACAGCAATGGTGGTGACAGAGAGAAAACTTGACATGTTGAATTTGTACCAAGACTAGTGCAACCAAGCTTTGCAGTTCCCTGACATTGCATAAACTCTAACACAAATTCACTGGACTGTAGTTAACATCTTTGCTAGTTATGCCTGTACTGGTAATTTAACAGTGCTAGGATTTGTCCTCTGGTGTGGAGGCCAGTTTGCACAGTATAGCTAATCCATACTGTAAAAATGTCTTAACATGCAAACAAAAGTGGTTATACTAAAACTAGCTGATGCGAATGGTTTGATTCATAAACTGTGCTGGGCAAATTTTCTCTTTTTTTTTTCAGAGAATGATAGGTGGATTGACAAAAAGTGTGCAAAATTTGCTCTAGCAATCAAGAAAATCAAGCTCTGGCACCTGGGTCTGGGTCCTAGCAGTGTTTAATTTGTCACTATAGACATAGTCCCAGAGTCTACATGAACTCTTTGGTCTTCAATCTATACTGACACATTAGAACAATTGCAGCCTAGCAATTAGCATTCCCAAGTCAGCCATGCATGTTTCTGCATCACAAATTTAGTGAAACAACTGCTATTGTTTCAGTAGAGTTCTGCCTGTAATGTGTTACTTGCTGTATATATATATGAAAATGAAGAGTCTCTATATTTACACAATATTGAAAAGGAATTCAAAACAAGAAGTAAGGAAGAAAGAAATGGGAGGACTAATAAGACAAGAGAGAAAAACTACTGTAAGAAACATGCCATGTTCTAGCTGAGATTTCTTGTAGAGTAGTTTTAAAAAATTCAAATTAACATGATGCTACCTGCCCAGCTTCTGTTAGATGGAAATTTTCACCATGGCAATAATAAATAGGCTCAGATCAGTGGGCTGTTTTTTCTATGAGGTTCTACAGAAACATCTTCTCATGCAAGAGATGCATAAAATTGATTTGGACGTAAATATAAGGCAATGTTGGAGGGAGCAGCTGTTTACAAAGGAAAGCAGAAATTCACCTCCTTCAAAGCCAATGGCAGTTAGGTTATACACAATTACAGTAAGAAAGACTTCAACATAGTTCTGGTAGAATACTAGGAAAAAAAAAAAAAGAGGATATCCTACTTTACTGATAGCTTCTGACCTCTTTACAGGTGTCTCTATACATAAAGGTTCTTGAGAGTATTGAATCATAGACTTCTTTATCTGTGTGCCAATATTGTAAAGTCTGTACTGTTATCATGATTTCTTTAAAATATATATTAGAAAAAACAAAGAATAAAGAAAAAAAAAAGAAGAAAAAAGAAAGCAGAAGAAAGCTGTAGAAAAATCTTAGACTTGACTTGGAAAAATCATGTCTTTTAAAAAACAAAATTAAATACATTATAGAAAGGACTTGATATTTTCTCCAATGATAACAACAGCAACTGTTTTTAGTAGTCAGTATCTTAAGGTTCTTTGCATCAGTTCATCAGTTCCTAAAAGACTTGCGTATCTAAGATAACTAAGTAATGTAAGTAGCTAAGTAGCTCAGTGAGAGTAGAAGTAAGAAAAAAAACAAAACAACCAACAACAATAAACAAATCTATACAGTTTTATTTCAGATGGAATGAAGTTTTCCTGGATGGCTCATTCTAGAAGCTGAAATATTTGAACTAAGCCATGTTAGCAGTGATCGTAGTTCTAGTGTCTTTTCTTCATTTTATTATAAATTCTTTTTGGGAAAGGAAAAGTTTTGTGTATTTTTAAAAGTCAAAACATGGCTTTATATATTCATATTTTCTGAAAGAAAGCATATTGCTTTTCTATTGAGTCATGCTATGGGAATAGAACCCAGACCATGCTGCTGGGATTCCTACAAGAACTTTCAGTTGCCTGTGCATATTGTATAATCTGAGAATCAAGGGAGTCAGCTGCAGTTAATTTTCATTCGCTGTTTGTATATAAATGCTTTTAGTACTTAAACTAAATTCAGATCAATTAAACTAATGTTGTTTGACATAATATTCCTTGTTCCAAAATCAATATCCCTTCATTTGACAGACTTATTCTTGAATTCAGGATGTTTATTATTCTTAAAGCTTACCTATCGACCTGGTTTTTGTCTTTGATGATGTAAACCAGTTCTTCCTTAGGTACCATGAGCCAGAGTATAATGGGGTTCAAATTTCTCTGGTAAATATCTTTAATTGTAAGATCATGTCTGTTAACCTCTTACCATAGTGCTAACTTCTTATTCTTTCCTTTTGTCTTTGATAACTCTCTTTGAGACCATATTCTCCTAAAGAATATACAATTTTTTTTTAATAGTACACTGCTACTGAAGACTTGAGACTGTGGTACTTGATGATGAAAGTTCCTCCACCAGATTCTGGAAGGGGAAGTCTTCCAATTTTGATCAACAGATACCATAAAGTTCTGTGGCCCAAAAATGTTTCTCCAGACTGGGTTTGATAACATTTATGACACAGCTTAGAGAGGAAGAAGGAACTCTAGGAAAGCACTAACTCTTTCAATGTTTATTGTCTATACATTAGGGGGACGCACAATCATGGTCCCCTGCATTTTATGATGATCCAGAGTTGTAATGAGTCATGGTGATACTTGCTTTCTAGTCTGTGTTTCACAAGCTCATTTATACATAAGGAAAGCTGTTGGAAAATATTGTACCACCAAGGCTGAGACTTTCTTTTACTCCTGCAGCAAAAGGCATGAATCACAATTTGACCCTCAATTATGTTTTTCTTCAGGTATACCTACACTAATGTCTGCAAGAACTTACCTGAATGACATCTGGTTAAGGATTGAATGGTGTCCTTAGGATTTGGTCCACCAGGAGTATTTTTCTTTAGCTTTTTTTTCTGAGAAGACAGGGCAGAGCTATTGCCCTTCAGATCCTCTTTACCCTCCCAGTGCAATACTTATAAATCTTGTGATTTTGTTTTGTCTGGCCCTTGTCCAAAAACAGACCTGTTGAATGAAAGGCAGCTTTGGGATCATTTATCAATGTAACAGTGGGAATAGTGGGCTGAACAGTAGTTTTGTGCTGTTACCAAGTGAAACCACCATGAGCAGTTACCTAATTGGAATAATATGGCACATGTTCCCATAATTGCTCTCCTTTGATAACTTTATTTGGGTCATGTTTTCTCAGTTAATTATCATTAGAAAAATATCTAATGAAGGTAACAAGGATTAAAACATTGCAAAATAAGAAGGGTATAGGCTGCAATGTGACATTTTCAGACACAAATATTTTCTTTACATTAATAGTAATAGAAATGATATAACTTGGCATCAACTGCAAATGTAATCAACAGCTATGGTTCCCAGGTATTTATTAAGACTGAAGGTCAAAGTGGAAGAAGGGTTATTAATGAAACTTAAATTAAACTGTCTCAGTTATGCTGCTGGAGGGCAGAGTCCTGACCTCGTCCTCCTCTGCAGTTGCCCAGATCTCTGGACACAGATGAGAAATGAAATCCTACAGCCTCAGGTAGATCCTCCCAGCCACTCAAGCCTTGCTCCCACTTGAGAATAAAATGAATGAAATTACTATTACTCTATGCTTAGAACAAGAATGAAGGCAGCTGCTAATATATTACATCATACTCTGGGGCACATGTGAAAGAATATTATAATTCTGGACAATGGCTCCAAAAAAATACTTCCACACTCTGTTCTGTTCTATGGAGAACAGTTTAGGTATTCTGACAGGGAAACTTCTCAGTAAGTTTTTCTTGAGTAAATACCTATAATTTAACCTACATGGTGTTTAAAAATGTATCTCAACCTGAGAGATATGCTGATAATCTTATTAGTATGTGTTAGTCTAATATCTGTCTCACCTTATCTCAAGTGCCTAACAGCTAGAGGTCTAAGTCTGACCTGGTGACCTCAGACTCACTGTATAGACAGAAGAAAAAATGGCCGTTCCCAGATTGCAATCCATTTTATTTGAGCTAAGTACACAAGACAGATCAGATTAATTGTGGCCTGGATTTTCTTCCACTGAGTATAACAGGAAGCCAGGGTAACTAGCAGAGGTTTAAACATTGAACTATCAGATGTCTACATTAAGGTAGATGGATTGCACCCTGAAGTTGTGCACACTAATAAATTAGACAGTAGAAGGGAACATGCCCTGCCACTTTGTTGCCTACAATGCAAACAAGTTTGGATGGTACCTGGCTGGTTTTGACCCAGGTGATCTATTGCTATCTGAACTAGTCTGGAGTGAGTTGGGGCCAAAGACTTGTTAACAGGCAGGTTGGATGTGGCTTCTCAGTGCCTGAGGGCACAAGGATTCAGTAAAATGGGTGCAGATCTTTCTGTGATAGTTAGCTGCAGTGCTAGAGTGTAGCTGTGAGAGAATTAATTTTCTGGTATGGACATAGTCTTAGTAACTACAGGAAACAATTCATATCAAACCCATTTTAACGCTGCAGAAGTCAAGTCACACTTTCCTATAGATTTCAGTGAAAGTAGTCTCTAGATGGATACTCAGATATAAATCTCTCCCTCCAGCCTCCAAGGGCCTCCAGAGACCAAAAGCACTCTCCTTCCAGAAAGTATGAAACACTAATCTTACTAATAGAAAATAATAAAGATGTGAGCAACTGTGTGACAACATCTAGCCAAAACATTGTGTTTTAAGACTATGGTTCTGTTCCCACTGACTTCAAAGCTACAGGATCAGGCCTGAAAAGTTCCTGAGGTTTTTTTTTGCTGGAATGATAATGGCCAGAAGTGGAGTTATTTTTATACATTATGAGAAACAATGAATAAGGGACCATGCTTAGTTTTCACTGGAAATTCTGAAACAATCAGTTCAGGAGAAAAAAAACAAAACAAAACAAAACAAAACAAAACAAAAAAAGAAGCCCTCTGCACTGAATTATTTTTTTTCCACTATGGTCATGAACACTTTCAAAGAAGCCTGACTCAGGACAGCCAATGCAGTATAAAGCCAAGCTACTAAAACATCTTTCCTTAGACATTTGGGGCCTGTATTCTCTTTGTATATTTTGTCACTGGGAAATAAAACAGCTGTGTTCTTAAAATCCTTGCTTCTCTTTCTTGTTAGGTCAACTTACTTTTATGCATTGTGTTTGGCTCTGCTAATATCTGCAAGGGAACCTGTGCTTTGATTAATAGCATTTTGCCTTTTTTTTACTTTTAACTTGCTTATCGCCAGAGTGGTTTTCATTAACAAAGATGGTAACTAGTAACTAATTGATTCCAATTACACTAACTAAAGAAAGCAGAATGTAAAACTGTGGAAAGATGAAGAAACTAATAAGAACTAAATCCCACTGCACACAAAATTCTTCAGCAGAAATAACTAAACCAAACTTATGCTACCATCACTTTTGCTTCATAAAGTATATGAAAAGCCAATATACAATTCTGTGTTGCAATTCTACTCATAGAATCCTAGAATAATTTAGGTTGGAAGGGACCTCTAGAGGCTTCTAGTACAACCTCCTCATAAAAGTAGGGTCATCTATCTGATTAGACCAGGTCTTTATTCAGTCAGGCCTTGACAACTTACAAGGGCAGATATTGCACTACATCTATTTGCAGCCTGGTCCTACACTTGACTTTCTTCATGGACAAAAGGTATGTCATTATACTCGGTCTGAACTGCTCTTGTTTCAGTTTATCTTTGTTTCTCATTCTCCCACCATGTGATACTGAGAAAAGCTTGGTTACATCATCTCTCAATGCCCTCGATTCAGACTATTGTCTAGTTTGGTGTTACCTGCACACTTAATAAAACTGCACCGCAAGACCTCTTCCAAGTCACTAGTGAAAATATTAGACAGGACAGGCACCAAGACAGATCCTTGCAGTACGCCATTAGTTACTAGCCCCTACAGAGTATGCTCCATTAACCTCTATTTTAAAGCTCAAACATAAAATCATATTTTACCTATTTAGTTGTTTTCTTTAAAAATATGCACATTTACTTTCTTCTGGTTTTTAGTGTCCTCCATTAATCTCCATGACCTTTCAGAGGTTGTAGAGAGTGGGCTCGTTATGACATTTGCTGGCACTCTCAGACACAGTCTGTATGGTCTCAAGGTCTCTGTCAAGGGAGTGTGAACAGTCTCAGATGGGTTGAGTTCTCTTACACAATCCTTGACTTGATCCTTATCCACTGCTCCTACCACTCTGAGTGTTTTCTGTAACCACAGAAGCCTGGGAGACCCTCTTGGTGAAGACTGAAGCAAAGAAGTTATCAAGTACCTCAGTCTTATCCATGTCTGATGCCACTAAGCCACCTGCCCCATTCAGCAACAGTTCCATATTTTCCTGTTTCAGCCTGTTACTACGAAAATAACAGAAGTTTTTTTCTGATTTTGATATCCCTTGCAAGGCTCAACTCTAAGTGAGGTTTATCCTACCTGACACTGTCACTGCATTCCTGGGCAACACTTTGAATTTTTTCCTTTGTAGCCCATTCTTGTTTCTATGTGGCCGATCTAGAAAATGTCAGGTAGTTTAATGTTTCCCATTAGAACAAAGGTTTGTGATACAGAGACTTATATTTAGTTTAAAAATATGGAATTTCACAAAACAAGCTCTGATGTAAAGGTTTTCCAATAAATTCCACTACTGAAGCCACAGCTAAAGTGGGTATTTAACTATTATGCTAATAGCTATGAAAATTATTTATTTATCCTGACATTTTTTTATGAAACTGAAACTACATCATGCACCAGAATTTTTCAAGAAAATTATGAGTCATTTTTTACTATAGAGGACTCAGGAATGTCTATATTTCTTTGATGACCCATAAAAGAATTTTTATATGTTCACAGTTTTAGTTGGGTAGGATTTTGATTAGATTAATTGCTAAGGACTCACTATCACAGTGAATAGTACCTTCTCAAATGGTCTTGTTTCATTTAAATCAGCATTACTCTTCAAAAAGTAGCATGTAATTCAACATAAGTTGTCAATATAGTTAAGAGCAAGGCATCTATTTCTCCTTCTTTCACAAGAAGGAAGAAAATTATAACAGGCATAAGTGGGACATATTTTGCAGCGAAATCTGTCTCAGCATTATCATGGTCCTTTTCTCTAGACACCAACACAAATGCTCTTCATTTAATCAGCAATTGAATCCTGCCATACTTTTCAAGAGCTTTTTAAGAATGTGAAAGCAATATATCCTGGGTCCAAATTTGGGTTATTGAAGGTCTATCTAAAAATTGGAAATTATTTGGAACAAAGTGTTCAGATTTTTAGAACACCGTCCTCTTCCTGCTTGCCAAAACCAGATAATAATATGACATTTTAAGTTTCATCAAATGTACTTATAATACTTTATTTTTTTATTTTGTAAATGACAGTAATCTCACAACAGAAATATGGTTACAGCCTCTCTGTATCATTGTACTTGTTATAACTGGGGCATGTTTGGATGCTTTTGCTGTAATCAAAGTAAAGGGAGACATAACAAAATTCACAAAAGCTCTGAAGTGCTATTTAAATGTCGCCTACCTCCTAGTGTTATCAATATTCGAATTCCCTGGTTATCTTCCTACTTATATATATTCTTGTGGGTTTAAATCCTAATAAACAATTAATTCTTATGCTATTTGGAGATTTATAATTCAAACAGCTTCTTGCACAAAAGAAGGGCTTTTTCCTGCTTTTTCCCAGTTAGTCCTATGAATCCCTGCAGGATTAAATCTGTTTTTGGCTTTGGTGTTTTCTAGCTCTTTCTTTGACGATGCCACAGTGCTGTACAGGAATAGTACCTGGTAGGCAGTATGGGTCCAGCCATTCTGCTTCTGAAGTAAAAGAGTTCAGTTGTGTAGACCCAGGTCATACTGTGTCATGCCTGATGGTCAAACCAGCATTTCTATCAGGACTTATTCACTAGTATGGACATAGTTTCTTTCTTTGGTCAAATAATTATTAATTTATTCCTTAAGAGATGGAAGTCTATAGCAAGTAACAGGGCAGTATTTTAGGAGGCAGAAGACCTCAATCCAGACTTTTTATACAAAACAAAATTGTTAAAAACAGAAAAAAAATTCCCTGCCTACGTAGTCTCTAATCTAGTTCGTACAGTGTTGGGAGGACACAAATATACATTCAGCTTTCCCAGGCAATAATAAATACAGACACCATTCTTTGACAACTAAGTGAAATCTAGGCAATGCTGCTCCCAGAATAATTCTGTGAGACAGAGCTTGTTAAACTGTCAGAGCCCAAGACAGTTGTGTCTGTGATTCCATATGACAGTCATGACCTTCTCTTCCACTTCCTGAGCTACAGGACCTCTTTTCCAGCAGGTTGAACTGCTGTTCTTACATGTTTAACACTCCCATTTTGTCATATGAGGAAGTCCTTGTGCCCAGCACAGGACTGTGCTCACTACAAAGGATCACGAGTAGCATGGCACATGGGCAGTAGCAGGGAAGCATTCCCCAAAAATAATTTTAACACCTGGGAGGATGGTAGAAAAAGAGGAATAATCAGAACAGTTAGTAAGTGCCCTAGTAAGATACTAAGAATTTCTGTATAATTCAATCTTTATGATTCATTCTTTATTCTTTTGTGAATCCAGTCATTCCAACAGGAAAAACTAAAGAACTTAATCAGAATTTCTAGAGATTGAGAGATCTGTCTGTCTCTTTTCATGCATAACGTTTCATCTTACAACACTTTGGCCAAGCCAGAACTGTCCACATTTTGGAAAACTCCCTATCCAGTTCTTTCCTACTGTCCATAAAGGGAAGGGTCATGGCAATCGTATTTTCTGGATCATCCACTCTGCTATTGAGACACTGGACAGGCCACATTCTTGATCCAAGGGGAGACAAAATGACCTGTTCCAAAACAGTCATTCCGCACCAATGTGTCAACAAAAATCACTCTATCTTACAGTGTATAGAAAGTACACTTAAGTATACTATGTCAGTCCATCTCTGTTCAGGAAACCAGTTAACAATATGCTTGAATGAGGTCCTGACTTTGGATTCTTTTCTAAAAACTGACGCTTAGCTGTTTTGTCTCTGGTGGGTTTTTAAAAATATTTTCAGCCCTATCATAAAGTACAGCTGCTGCTATGTCAATACAACACATTTTCGGCAAGAAACTGCGTCCAAAGTGAAACCATCTATATCTATTTTGAGAAAATATAGAGTTATTTTTTTTAGTCAGCAAGGACCTTTCTTGTTTTCATCTTTCTAAATTTGTTTGTAAGTATATTAAAATTACACTCACGTGTGTAATGTTAGTATACTTAGAAAAATATATCTTGTTTGCAGTACTTAAGATTAACATCAAGGTGAAGGACATACAAGAGAGTGATATCATTGTTCTAAATATGATGTCAAAACTGGTTATTGCATTTAATTTCCATGTACTAAAGGGACTCTGTCAGGTCAAATTAGGTCCCAGATTTCATTTTGATAAAGAAAAGCCTTTAGAAGTCTTAAAAATTTTCATCATTATTTGTTCAACATTCCAATGGGAATTTTTCCTTTTTTTTTCTTTATCCTTATTTTTTTTTTTTAAACAAGCATTGACCTACAGTATTCATAATGCAGACATCACACACTTGGGCCAATGGAACCCAAAAGCTCTGAACTGAGTTTAAAGAGGTTGTAAAGTTTTACATGACAAGATGGGGTTTGCTGTCAGAGTTTTGAAAAAAGGGTAAATGAACAATATAAAAGATAAATCAAGGATTTTCTCACATGTAAGAGAGAAATGAAAAGCAATTTTTAAAATTGTGTTTAGAGAAAGACAAACCTGTTCTTTTGGATTTGTATTGGCAAGTGATCTATATTAAAGAATATTCACTCCAGTGAAGAAAATACAAACAGTATGTTTATGTTACAACAGTAATCTCCTTAAAGATAGTATTTTTTTACCTAGAGAACAAATCTAAAGGAAATTATCTCAGGTTTACATATATAATATATTCCAAACTAAATATATACATATTACACTTGCAAAATGTAAAATGTCACACATACAAACAGGCTTTGAATTCTTTATATATGGATGCTTTTAGTAAATATTTAATAACATTTCTGCTGCTTAATTATTGAGGATTTTATGGAAATATGTCCTTTTTACATTGAGGGGAAAAAAAGTATATATTGGTGCTGCTATACCTCTGCCTGAGTGTTCTCAGAAAAAGATTAGCCTTCGGGTCCATTCTTTTGCATGGAAACTTGAAGAAATAAAGTGATGTAGTTAAAACATTAAAATTATGAACTTAGATAAGGTTGGTTTTTTGTTGTTTTGTTTGTTTGTTTGTTTGTTTTTTAAATGTAATAATTATCATAAATATGTCTTATGTTTTCTTAATAAGTTTCATAGAATTGTCATAAAAATTTTTATAATACATTGTTAATATCAATAGTAATACCAGTAGTAGTAAAGTAAATGCATAAATAGTAATATGTATAGATTCAAAAGGAAGGTGATTCTTAAGACAGCAATATGTAGGACACTTCAAATGGTGATAAGTATCCATGGTGCTAGTCCATATCACCATTCTTGAACTGATTACCACCATTTATTTCTGGTCTCATCTCTGTTCTTGATTGTCTGGGTGACCTTAGAATTGGTCATCTCTACTTTACTAATCTGAATCATGAAATGGAAGTGATATTAAATCTGTCTGTACAATTTTTTATATCTAGAGATGGCAATAAAGACGTATTCTAGGGTCTTTACCAAATGTAGCAGATTATTTCCTTTGTGACTGGAAAAGCAGTAAAATCCTTGGTGCTTCTAGTTTTATCCAAAATATTGAGACAGTCTTCCATTACCATCTTCATTTTATTGATTTAGATTGTAAGCTTTTTTATGAAAGAATTATTTATACACACAGAAATGTTTTGTTCTACACTAGATGAGGTCAGATTCCTCAGAGATATTCTTTCCAAACTTCTGTGCTTTTTCCTCATTTGGCTCTCAGCCTTGGGCTAGCATTAATCCTCTTCTCATCTCCTTCAGTTGAACAACATCTCAGTTCCCGAACATTCTCCAAAACTGCCTGTGCATTTCTGGCCCTCACATTGTTTTCAAATAACCTGTAAACATAACTGCTTGACCTCTAGCATTTGTCTCAACTGTCATCTTCTTACCCTTTATTATGACTTGTGATTACCCTACTCTACCAAGGCTGAGAGATTTCCTGGTACAGGAGTGCTCTGGGATAGAAATACAAGCCAATTGTAGTATCAATATGAGTGTTTATAACATAGGCAAAATAATTCAAATTCCACTATGCTGGAAAACCATCCAAATCTGTAGTGCATAGAAGCAAGGTCTCTTTTGTTTGCTGTCTTCTAACCAGATCTTTTTTAGACTTGTGTCACCAAGAAACCCTACTTCAATGAGAAGACTAAAGGATATCCTTCTGTCTATCCCATTCATATTGTCTACAGTTTGATGATCAGAATGGGAGTATCTTTAAAGAGATATTATAATTTTTTCCCCTTCAAAATGACAAAAGCAGCACCCTTTGTCTTCCTTTACCAAACTAGATTAATGGAAAAGCAATTATTTTATAAAATCAAATACATTTTCATTTCAACAAATGGGGGCACCTGCCACTTTGCATTACACTGGTAGCAAAGCAACTAATATGGTTACTCTGGTAGTAAACCGGGATGAAAATGTTATACTATCTCAGAATTCTGAAGAAAAAAGCACAGATATCTTTATTGCTTTTAATAAGAGACAAGGAGAAGCAAATTCTCTTTTAATAACCTTTTAACAATGCTGTCTTTGAATTATCAGATTTTTGGTCTGCATAGCTTGCATCCACTTAAATTCTCAGTTTAACAATAAAAATACCCCAAAACATTAAACAGATCTGGAACTTATCCAGGGATCCAGGAGCTGTTTATTTCTTTTGGATGTCATAAACCCACATTTTTACTTATAGCATATCTACTGGTTCCAATCTGTTCAAAAGGCTGAATAAAAATGGAGGGAAACAATTGCCAAGAAGACATTTACATTGAGTTCCCCAAATTATTTAGTGAAAGGGTCATTTATATTTTTCCCCCTGCCTCCACAGCAATTCTTTGCCTTTGAGTTCCCACTTTTACAGAAAACCTGTGATTTAGTCCATATTAACTTCCCAATTCTCCCATGTCCTGTTGCAGGAACTACTCATCAGCTGGTCATATGACTGTGGCACACATATTTTATAGGTTGTAGAACCCAGACAAACACTGCAATCAGGAAAGCAATATGCCCAAACCAGTGCAGCAGAATTGAGAACCAGGAATCTGAATGCCTAAATTTAACTTAGAGTTTCATTGTACCTTGAATGATTGAGTTGGTGGGGGCTCATAGAAAGGGCTTTAAACTATTTTTGAAGGGGGAAGAGGATAAAAATGGGCATGCTAGAGTTGAGCCTAAGGGTGGCAGGCCAGTGTTGGGGGTGAAATCTACACAATCAACTCCCTTCCTCAAATGCCTATACACCAATGCTCACAGCATGGGGAACAAACAGGAGGAGCTGGAAATCTGTGTGCAGGCAAGGGGTTATGATCTGGTGGCAATTACAGAGACATGGTAGGACAGCTCACATCACTGGAATGTGGTCATGGATGGCTATGTCCTTTTTAGGAAAGACAGGACAATGAGGTGAGGTGGTGGAGTAGCTCTTTACATGAGAGAGCAACTAGAATGTATTGAGTTCTGTCTGGGGGAGGTTGAGGGGTGACTTGAGAGTCTGTGGGTGAGAATTAAGGGGCAGGCTAGCATGGATGATACTGTTGTAGGTGTCTATTACAGGCCACTTTATCAGGATGAAGTTGATGAGGCCTTCTACAGGCAGTTGATAGCAGCCTCACAATCACAGGACCCGGTTCTCATGGGGGATTTTAACTATCCAGACTTTTGCTGGGAGACCTACACAGTTAGCCATTCACAGTCCAGGACATTCCTCCAGTGCATCAATGATAACTTCTTGATGCAAATGGTGGATGAGCCAACTAGGAAAGGAGTGGTACTGGATCTTATATTTGCTAACAAGCAGGGTCTGTCTGAAGCGGCGAAGGTTGGGGGCAGCCTTGGCTGCAGTGACCATGATATAGTGGAGTTCAGAATATTGTCAGGTAGGAACAAGATACCAAGAAGGATCACAGCTCTGGACTTCAGCAGGGCTAACTTTGATCTTTTCAATAAATTGATAGTGGGAATCCCATGAGACAGGTTACTAGAAGGTAAAGGGGCCCAAGACAGTTGGTCTATTTTTAAGGACCACTTTTTCAAAGCTCAGGATCAGAGCATTCCAGCAGGTAGGAAATCAAGAAAGGGAGCCAGAAGACCCACATGGTTAAGTAGGGAACTGATGGGTAAACTCAAGTGGAAGAGGAGAGTCTATAGATCCTGGAAGGAAGGGATGGCCAGTTGGGATGAATATAAGACTGTTGTCAGAGAATGTAGGGAGGCAACTAGGAAAGCTAAAGCCTCCTTGGAGTTAAACCTAGCAAGGGAGGTCAAGGACAACAAAAAAGGCTTCTTCAAATACATTGCAGATAAAACTAATTCTAGAGGAAATGTAGGCCCACTGTTGAATGAGGCAGGTGCTCTGGTTTCAGAGGATATGGAGAAGGCATAGTTACTTCTTTGCCTCTGTCTGTACTACTGGAGACTGTCCTTAGGAGCCCCAGACCCCTGAGGCCCCAGAAGAAGTCAGGATAAAAGATGAATTTTGCTCAGTTGATGAGGACTGGGTTAAGGATCAGGTGAGTAATCTGAATGTACATAAATCCATGGGCTCTGATGGGATGCACCTTCAGGTGCTGAGGCAGCTGGCAGAAATCACTTCTAGACCACACTCCATCATCTTTACTAAGTCACAGAGAACAGGAGAGGTACCTGAGGACCGGAGGAAAGCAAATGTCACTCCAATCTTCCAAAAGGGCAAGAAGGAGGACCTGGGTAACTACAGACCAGTCAGCCTCACCTCCATCCCCAGAAAGGTCATGGAACAACTTATTCTTGGTGTTGTCTCCAGGCATATGAAGGATAAGAGGGTCATCAGGAGCAGTCAGCATGGTTTTACCAAGGGGAAGTCATGTTTGACCAACCTGATAGCCTTTTATGAAGATTTAACCAGATGATGATAATCCTGTGGATGTGGTTTATTTGGATTTCAGTAAAGCATTTGACACCATCGCCCACAGCATCCTTACAGCTAAACTGAGAAAGTGTGGTGTGGATGATCAGGTAGTGAGGTAGATTGTGAACTGGGTGAAGGAAAGAAGTCAGAGAGTTGTGGTCAATGGGGCAGAGTCTAGCTGGAGGCCTGTAACTAGTGGAGTCCTTCAGGGGTTGGTACTGGGACCAGTACTATTCAACATATTCATCAGTGACCTAGATGAGGGAGCAGAGTGCACTGCCATCAAGTCTGATGATGACACAAAGATCGGAGGAGTGGCTGACACACTGGAAGGCTGTGCTGCCATTCAAAGAGACCTAGACAGGCTGGAGAGTTAGTGGGGAGAAATCAAATGAAGTATAACAGGGCAAGTGTAGAGTCTTGCATCTGGAGAAGAATAACCCCACATACCAGTACAGGTTGGGGACTGACCTATTAGAGTGTAGCACAGGGGAAAGGGACCTGAGGGTCCTGGTGGACACCATGATGATCATGAGGCAGCAATGTGCCCTTGTGGCCAGGAAGGCAAATGGCATCCTGGGCTGTATTAGAAGAGGTGTGGCTAGTAGGTCAAGATTGGTTCTCTTCCCCCTCTATTTTGCCCTGGTGAGACCGCATCTGGAATATTGTGTCCAGTTCTGGGCCCCTCAGTTCAAGAAGGACAGGGAACTGCTTGAAAGAGTCCAGCACAGAGCCACAAAAATGATTAAGGGAGTGGAGCATCTACCTTATGATGAAAGGCTGAGGGAGCTGGGTGTCTTTAGCTTGGAGAAGAGGAGGCTGAGGGGTGACAAATGTGCATGATATGAGGCCAATGTGAAGCAATAAAAATATGCTCTAATCCTCCCTACTCCTCTGTGTACATACACGTCAGGTTACAGTCTGGTTCTGATTAAGTTAAATGTAATCTAAGTCAAGCAGAAGGGAAAGAAACACCTTGACTTTTTTTTTATTTTGGTACAAAGCAGCCATCAATATTGGCTTTAAACCAACAAGGACACAGGATTTTTATAAACCAGTAATATTTCAGGAACCTGTCCTAAAAACCCACACAATTATTGTCCTGACCATGTTGGAAGCCTTGAATTTCTATGTGTATACTATGTGTTTTACTCACTGTTAAACTGGAAGGGACTTCTTACATACTTCACGATACTTAGCCAACAGTTCAGACTTATGCCAGTCTTATTTGCAATCCTTAAGTCATCAAACACTCTCACTGCCTTTGTTACCCCTCCCTCCTCTACCTATTTTTTCCAGTGCTTTGGGGTAAATTTCTGGAAATGCTCAATGAGAGTTTTGGAAGTTTAGGAGTTCTGAGCTTGGAGTCTATGTTTTAGTGGGACTAATTTTTCCATTTCACCCTCTCAAAATAAAAGAATGCTGATACAGACTGAATCCTATGTATTACAGGTGCATGTTCAAAGTGTTATAGGCCTTACACATTAACAGCAGCATTGTAGTGATGGTGGTGTATTTAAAGCAAGATTTATATATAGGGGTAAAACTTTTAAAACTTGACGGTTAATAAAAGTCACTACCTCTAACAGAAATCTTGATGTTTGGTAGACACCTGTTACTTTCATCAGTGACAGGATCCCTTCCTAGACAACAAACTCCTACTGGAGTCCTGTGCTGACTTGATTTTTAGGGAGCGTTTGCATGTGTAGTAAATCAGAACTTTAAAAGGAGATATGTACTGTAAACATAATCTTTCATGTATTTAATTTACACCAGTACATGTATTAATATTGTAGCAACCTAGCAATGTCTGTTTAAAGACAGACATACATAAACTTTAGTTTCACATAAGTCATGTCAGCCATACTTCAGGGGAAAAAATGAAAAGGTTCCTGACATTTTCAGTGTTTTGCTTTATGTTTATTTGTTCATTAGTGTTAGTTAGTGGCAATATGGTACTTTGGCTACAGCTCTCTCCCTTGGTGTGTTTCTCTTATCTGAACGGCTTACATTCACACAAAGCATTCTGCAAATGGCAATTTGTCATCACTTGAGAAGGATTAAAGAGGTACCAGTTACAAGACAGTGTTCTGCTTATATTTACTCCATCTACATCAACACTTCTTCCTACCTTAGTGAAATCACAGCCTAGCACATGAGTAATTTGTGTCTCTGTAACAAGTTTACCTGATATTAAGAGATGACTAAATACAAACCACAGGCTGGAGCCTTTTGTCTCAATATTTGCCCTTTTCTTATTGTCAGAAATCACCCATTGATGTCAAGAGCACAAACATTTCTTGATGCTGAGAGTTAATCTCTCTTTTGTGCTTGTTTACACACTCTGTTCAGTCCAAGAAGACAGTTGCACTTTTCACCTTGGTCTACAAGTAATCATGCAAGCAAATATCCCAAACCTGAGCAACGCCCTTGTGTGTCCACTCCCGTTTGTTTAACTCAGGCTTTTGCTCACTGTTCCTAACTTGGTTATATATTCATTTTAGAGCTAAAACCCTGAGATCAAAGTGTACACTGTGAAAATAACTAGTAAGCAAAGTGCTGGACTGACCTTTGTGAAAATCCTTTCATTTCAAAACTGTGTCTGCTGGTACGCAAATCTTGTGTGTGCATTTATGTATGTGTGTATACTTGTGTATGTATCAGTACACATATAGTAAATAGTGAATATAGTATAGTAAATACAAAGACATTACACATCTCTATAGAGAAAAAGATGCAGAAACATTACTTACCATAAACAAAAATTAAGCACATGCTTTATTTAAATTCAAGATTTCTTCAATGAGACAGGGGTTGTGTGTTTTCCTCAAACAATTAAGATAGCAAGCATATCTGGAAAAAACAGCTGTGTTTTGCTACATCTATTAAATGAGATGCTCAAATACATTTTTTTTTCCCTGTGCTAGTTCAACATTCATAAATTCTTTGTTCCATGTTGCGCAAATAAGTAATGTTTTTGGAAGGGTTGAGCTAATGAGAAAATAGTGAGGGACTGTAGTAAAATCCAAATGACCACGGATGGCTTTTACAGAGTGATAAACACTTAAGTGAGAGTGAATGTCTATTGAAGTCATTATCCACAGAGCAATTGGTAGCTACCATCTCACACAGTAAAACTGTTTTTCTTCAACTGAATCATTATTCTGGCTTGTGCTTTTTTCTTTCATGAACAGTATGGAAGGAAAATTAACTACAATGTGTAGTCCTAATACTGTTTTAACTCCAATGTTAAAACAAGTGCAATGCAGTTAAATAAATTTTCAAATAATCCACTTATTTCTAGAAATAGTAATGTTTCTTGCATTTTTAGAAACTATGTCTTAAAGATTAATATACTTAGAAGCCACAATGTTGGTTAAGACCAGATATCTTGTGTTCATAACTATGCTGCTCTATTACTTTAGAAGAATGAATCCATGATGGTGCCACAACATGGAATCCACGTGAACATTGGTTTTCATGAAACTACCCTAGTTATGCTGGCATTGGCTCTCAGATAGACACTGAGATTACAAAACTTTACAGCCTGCCTTTCTAAGACCCACCACAACTCTGTCTGCTCCATCTGGTACCACATTATTCCTCAATGTATCTAAAGATGAAACAGTATTATCTACCAGTACTTCATAGAAAAAGAAAAAGTGAGAAGGACAAGAAAAGTTCTCCTATGGTGCGAATCCACTAAAGACTATTTTCTATGTGTGCCTGGCAGATCACACAGGACAAGGTTGATCTTAACTACTGTCCCAGGGATTTAAAACTCCTTAATTCCTACGAAGGAAGATGACCCTTTTTGGCTTAACTTCTAAGTCAGCACATATCATTGCCCTGGCAATCTCACTGGTATGAGGCAGAGAGCTTCAATATTTTATTTTTTGGAAGATGCTTATAAGCCTAGTCCAGCATTAAAAGAGCTTACAAGATCCTGGAGCACAGAAGGAACTATTGGTAATAGTTGTTAAAATGTTGCTAATGTTGTTAATGCATGCATGTATGTGTTTGTGTAATAGTTTTTTGGAAATTCTGCATATTAATCTTTTATCCCCAGGCACAATATCAGCAGATGACATGTAGTCCACTTACACATTTTATCCCCAGAGAGAATAAGACTATATTAATGTTGCCACAGCAATTTTTCTCCAGTGTGTAAACCTTCATAGCGTAATCACAAGGATGAGCATTACCAAGACTCAGTAACCATCGACTGTCCAGAAGGTATGTAAGACAGTCTCTGTCTTCTTAGAAAAACAGATTGATCAAGGAGTCAGCTTCAACCCTAAGACTCCACAAAAGCCAGTCAAGCAACCAAAGCTGAGACTTAGCAATGACATGCTATGCAAGCAGCTAAAAAGCAGATATACTTGCATAACCTATTCTGTGTGTGGTGGTTTTCCATCACTACAGCATATCCTTGGAAGATCACTTCAAGGTGTCCATAGATTTTCAGTCCTTCTTAGAATTTCAAACCTAAAAATACCAGTAAAAAAGCAGAGAGATACTGATGTGATGAATCTTTTGACAGTGATATATGTGTTTTTCACTTAAGACAAACCCATTCCCACTAGACTAACATCTACCTGTGTGCTTTTGTTTTCTTGCATAATGAATCCACTGTGTGATCAGAAAGTGCATGTCTGCCTGGGGTGGCCCCAGCAGCCTAGCATGTCTGAGGACACACTGGACATAGCTACTTACAGGAACTGGCAGGAGAAACGATGGCTTAGGTTACATGCACATGTCCTCAACTGTGGTGTGCCTCACTGCTAGACATATTTGGCTTGTCTGGCAAACTTGGTCTCACACTCAGCCTCCAATACCAGAAAAGAGATCCCCAGTCAGGGCAGCAGAAGATTTGAGAAAGACTGAGAAGTGATGGGAAGAAAGGGAAAGATGTGGTTGTCTTAATGGGCCTCTCCTCAGTAAGGGACTGACATTTTCTAAGGCACCAGATTTTATACTTAGTCCTTACTAGTAAGAGATTGATATGGGATTTCTGTGCACTATGGAGAAGACTTCCTCTTAGGGGCATTGTCTTGCTAGTGTAATAACATGGAGACACTAACAAATGAGAGAGCATTTTGTGTTGCCTCTGCCACACAGCTTTCAATGAGACATCCGGAATTGAAGCATGCTCACAGCTGTGTTGCATTTCAGGTTGCTCCATGTTGTGAGGCACCAGGGTGCAAGTTTTCCTGGTGGCTTCAGAAGGTGCACTGAAAAACTTTGTGACACCTGGGGCTTGTTAGGGTTTTCCTTCACGCATTCCAGATGGAACACTTCAGTAATACTTTGGTATGTGCTCTGAGGGCGAGACTAGTGTGTCTACAACAGCAATTTACATTGAACATGCTTCTGAAGCTAATCATCCAGTTAACCCCTGAAAATGCTTCTTGGATTGAATCATGGAGTAGTCTTGTATCACAGGAAATCAATACTTTTTGGGTCAATGTAAACTACAGTGTGCTCTTTGGCATTGCACCTCTTATGCACCAAGTGATAATGTGCTCCTGAAATGTGTATAATGGGGTTATTGCATCATCAATACTAATGGCTTAATAGATACATTTCAATCAAACCCTGCTAATGTAAACATGGATTGTGTAAACAGTTGAGGAATTGAACTTGAGGGTGCTGCTGGAGGCATTTTGTAATGGCTGGTATTTCAGAAGACAGGGCAAGAAATCACTATTTGAGCCTCCCTGTATATAGGGAAAGGTTTCTTTATACCCTTATTAAAATAACAATTGTTGCAGTTACACTTTGTTTTCATGGTGGTTGTTACTACAGCAGTATAGTTCTTCAGTAGAAACCTAGTGAACCCATTGTTCTGTGCAATGCACATATGCTGAACAGCAAGATTTAATCCTTTTAATCTGAGTGTAAAGCCTTTGTTGATCTATACCCTGAGGCATGAGAGTTTATTTTGTTCCCATATTTTATTCATACCAGTGACATTTGTGCTGTGTTATTGCAATGGCCTTTCAGAGGATGTACTTTACATTATGCTGCTGCTTGAGTGATAACTTGCACGAGTGCTAACATGATAAAGCATGCTCTGTCAATCTTGAGATCTTCACACCAGCTTTTGATGGCATGTCTAAAGAACAAATACAAAAAGCAAGTGAATTCATACTCTCTCTCTTGTAACAAAAACTGAAGGCCAGGAACCATCAATGTGAATAGGTGTAAATTTGTATAACACAATCTTCATGCTGCAGTGTCTTTTTGAGATGATAAATAATTATGTAATGTTAGTTTAAATGTCCGTGTCACTCAAAAATTCCAAACCCACTGAGTTTTGCATTATTAGTATCACAGATCTTGGAATTCAGGCTAAGTTTCCCCATCTTTCAATTATGCATAAGTGGGGAGTCCCATAAATTCTGAGCCTTTCTGAAATCTTGCTATGTTCCAGTGATTGCTATCTGAATCCCACCTACTAAGTGATGATAGAACCAGGCTTCAAGTTCCTAGCCTACTTAGGTCTCTTGTTTTCTATTACACATTTCTGTAGTTGACTCTGCCTTTATACTCATTAATCTGCTTATAAGTTAGGTGATCTCTCTTCAAGATATCTAAATAATTAGTGAAAGAGGAAGACCTGAGAGATACTGAGGTCTTTTGCATGGAACAATCATGTGTGACCCAGAATAATACTTATAAAATATACCAACTGACTTTATATAAGTCTCTTGATCACATGACCTCCTTTACTTGTTTCACCCTCTTTCTCTCATTGTCCCTCTTCCTTTTTTCCATCTATCCATTATCACTTTCCTCATTGTCAACAGTGCTTAGAATTTGCTGTTGAGTGATATATAACCTTTGCACCAAAGAAAGGTAATGCAGACTACAAATGGTAGCTCCATGTTTAAACCCTCATTGTTTTTTCCCTCAATGAAAATCTCAGGTGTCTCAGGCACCAGATCTGTACCTCCCCCACAACAGAACCAAACAATTTCCCAGGCAGGCCTCGACTTGTGCTTCAGTCTTTTGGGCTAATTGAGATTATTTCAGAGTATTTGATTAGGTTTAAAGTGTAATTCATTTTATACTGGTAGATATGACCCATGGGTAATAATTTAATGTCTAAAAAATCAAAGCATTTAAGGGTGAAATAGTGAGCCATAACAAGGCTATCTACATGCTTAACTTATCACATATCTATTACTCCTTATATCAAGTTCTTTGAAACAACCAATATTCTAGTACCTCTAAAAACTTCTGTGATTATCTCCTAAATAAATTATGGGATCCTCTATCATATTTTCTTAATATTACAGTAAGAAAGGAAGACAGATTAAGACACTCATAACAGAAATGGATAATTCTAGTTCTCTTGAACAAGAATGTTATTCAGGAATGATGGCAACCTGGAAATTATTATTTTTATGCTCATGTGATTATTTTCATAAAAACATATGTATTTTTTCCTTCTTGAACTTGTGACCAGTATTTGCTGCTATCTTTTAGCTCTAGATTCATGGGAGTTAGGAGACCCCTGTTTTTATAACCTAACTGAAGTTTCCTTAGAGTTTGGGAAATAATTTGAGTATACCAATAAATGTTTTGGGTTTTTAAAGAAAAAATAAGAAAAAAATAAATGCAAAGCATGGTGATGTTATGGTGTAATGGGAATAGTTGAATAGTAATTTATCCCAAAGAAAGTAGCACTGAACTGAATGATTCCTCATTATAGGTAACGTATTAGTGAGTTAAATCATTAGAACTGACACCAGAAAAATCGAGAGCAGCTTTTGATATATGCTCCAAACTACCTCATCTATTATTGAAAGTATGGTGAGGAGACATAAAAGAGAGACAGTAGAAATGTCCTTTATTATTATTATGTTTTGCTTATGTTATTCCATGTTAAATATCTTACAGTGACATTGTTGCAGTTTGCTTTGGGAACTTTTAGACATGCTTGACCTATAATGTGCACACTGTAAAATTAATTTAATGTTTTAAAACATTTATCTTTGAACATGGCTCCTCTTCATTTTTTATGGTTAAGGGAAATGTGGAATGTTAAATTCCAGAGTTGGGAGCCATGAGCTCTAATAGTTACTCATTTCTACACCACAGATTTTGTTTCAAAGGCATGATTCCTGAATTGGATTGTATTAATTTTTCTCGGTGATATTCTACAAACCAGCCCCCAAACATGAACAGACAGTCTGATTCTTAGTGATTTCTTAAGAGTACCAGAATCTGTATCTTAATACATGGAAAACTAATTTTGAGAATTTTATAAACAAACTATATATAGTTACATACAGAATCTTCCATTGCTGTTGTGAATATATGGAGTTACAATATTTCTTCAACAAAAAAAAATCTCAAGAACTTTTGTTTATATAATCCTGTAAAACTGTCCTGGAATTTTACCTGTCACTGAAGACAGAAAAAAAGATATTATTGACAGCAGGAAAAAAATAATCTAAATTTATTCTAGATTGTAAGAATATTCAAAATCTTATGGAGCAGCACAGGTTGTAGTAGAGCTAGTAGTTGTAGTAATGTGTGAGTAAAGCCTGCCCTCCATATTTAAAAGAAACATATTTGTAACACAACTAGTCAATAAGCATCACATTAAGTGAAGTATCTTTGATTTCTGTTAATAGGTGAAATGGGGGTTCCTTTAAGCAATTTCCCTTAATGGAAATGCCAACTAAGTTTCATGAGAGAAACAGGACCAGTCAGTAAAGAACATCTACAATCATAATTATTTTCTGTGGTACAGGGGAAAATTACAAGGGTTTCTAATTACTGACTATAGAACATTTATTAGCGCACATTTTCATTCCAGTGAACTAATGCCAACATATCGTATTTCCGGTGATTTTACCTAGTCATAATTAACATCTATTTCACACATGGAGGAGAAATTGAATAAGCAGATAATAAGTCTTCAACATGTTAAGTAATGGATGCCGATCTTAAAGATTCCATTATACAATATAATCATTGTAAAATTTATCAGTCATAATGCAAGTAAATCATGGAGTGCAAGATGCTGAACATGTCGAAATTAATTTTGAATAAGATCATCACACAAAACTTCACTCATTTAGGTCTGAATACTACACACACACACACCCCCCAGTGTCTCTTTGGAGACAACTAATTATGTCAAATGTTTAAGATAACAAATCATCTAAATTATCACTAATTGCAGATTAATTTACCTCTGGTGAGTGGTTTTGCTTCTCTCAAGTTTGTTCTGCATGGAAACCAGAGTAAGGAAGGAGGCAGATGAGCACCCAGGTCTCTTATTATAGAGTCAGGACACATTTGAGACATGCACAGGCTTTTTTCTCAGATAACCTATTTTGGGCAGAAAGTTAGGTGTCTATTAAAGGTTGAAGTGATTGTGCTCCTTGGAGTTGCTTCTTTCTTTTTTTTGGCTATGTCAAGAAAAGAGTGACTAACTTAGATTTAGACAGAAAATTCTTAGATGCTTAAGTTAGGTAAAATAAGATCACCCTTATGGACTTGTCTCTAGCCAGAAAACAAGTCAGACTATGGCACAACTAAATTTCCTTCCCAAGGTGAGGAGAAGTTTAAAGCAAGAAAGGGCCACTGAGCTTTCAGTCCTGCCTTCTAAAATGTCCCAGGACAGAGTGCAGTTTCAGTTTTGACCTTGAAAAATGAGTCTATTTTAAAGAATACTTTTACTTCCACTATGTTCTAAAGGAAGCCTGTTAATGCAATATTCTGCAATGGGAAGTTAGTGCTAGTATCTCACATGTTGCAAAGTCAAATAGCTACTGTCCTGTAGTAAATATATTGGGTTTTGAGAGGTGTTTATGTGTTTCTGATGTTACTGTTGGTTTAGCTGGTTGGTTTTTTGTTGTTGTTGTTGTTGTTGTTTTTTGGTTTTTGTTTTTGTTTTGTTTTGTTTTGTTTTCTTTCTTCCTAGTTTCTAATTCTTATGCATTCTAAATCCTTTAGCTGTCACTGAAGGAATAACTCCTCTTCAGCTGAGGTCTATTTATTTAATCAAGAACTATTTACAAAAAAATAATTTAGCAGAATAGTCTTAGACATTCTACATAGATATTTTATTTTATATATGGTGTCATTTATGTTGAACTTTTGAAATAGCAGCTTTTCTTTTTTTTCTGTAGCAAATAAAATGGAAGTCTTCACTTGTTCCAAAACAGAGAAATGGGATCTTCTGTATTTCTTTCTCT
The DNA here is from genome assembly GCA_024605025.1 of Megaceryle maxima. Taxonomy (NCBI): domain Eukaryota; kingdom Metazoa; phylum Chordata; class Aves; order Coraciiformes; family Cerylidae; genus Megaceryle; species Megaceryle maxima. Next base: position 60,372 of record JANHGN010017337.1, read on the forward strand.
TGCCAGTTGACTTTATTTCTAGTAGCAACTTTTTCAGAATGAATAAAAGTGATTATCATTTGAAAATCTGTGTTTATTCTTCTATCTCTTCTCTGTAAAGAAACACTGTTTTTTTTCTGAGCTTTATTGTGTTTTCAGACAGTAACAGCTAGACATTTCAGAGATTGATATCATGCTGATAAACTGCTACAGACCAAGAAAAAGCTGCAGTACAGCCATCATTTCTGCAATAAGTCTGCATAGAAACCACTCTGGCACTAGGACAAAATTCATGGCAAACACTAAGAAAATTTCACATTTCCACCTCATTCAAGTGCATTCTTCTGGTTTCAGTTCTGCTGTCATTTGCTCAAATCAAAACACCAATTTTCATGCACTTTATATAAAAACTGAGTGAAACAGCTTTCTATTTTAAAAGTGCTGGTGTTGGTATTTTGCCATCATACTACCTACATACATGTTAGCTTATGTTAGACTGGAGTAAGTAGACAGCTAATACATGTCATGTTAACAACCTTTTGTAGAAATTATTAAACTTTTGAAAGGAACAAGTTTTACTTCTAATAGTCTGACCCTGCCACACTGAATCCATTTTGGCTGCTTAATATGGTTCTATTACTGCAAACCTGAGGATGTAGCTTAGTATGCTACCGTAAATTGCATTTTTTCCCATTTACCTTGCTACATATAATCTACTCCTTGTATACTTTCTTCTAGATTCAGATGATCTCCACTTCTTTAGTAGACAGTGTAGTTTACTCAGAGACTGAAAAATAAAAATGGCTAGTCTTTGCTGCCAGCTTGATGAAAATAACATTGCATCTCTCACTTTTCACTGTTTCAGTCTTCTGCCTTTCTTGTCTGTTTTGTAATTTTTTTCTTAGCTGAACTATCTATTAATATATCAATGCACAGAAATTAACATAGCAGGAACCTAAACTCAGTTACGATGTTATCTATGTTATTTATGAATTAGGAAAAAAAAATAGTAATATAACTACTACTCAGAAGATCTGAAGAGCAATTCTTAAAGTAGCTTTACTTGCAAAGAGAGGTTTGTTGCACATTTCATGAATCATCTGTTAAATTTTAAGCATAATCACAAAGTCTTTTATAAAATCTTGTTTCTATCGTGTTAATAAATATTGTTCTTTTTGTAAGAGATTTACCAATTCTTCTCTATAATGCTAAATGCCTTAATAATCTTCTTCACAATGAAAGCCCCACATAGTCCAGGAAGGGTTACACTGATTAAAAGAAAATGAGGTAATGTCCTGGGAGGAATATCCTTTGGTGACCTTGTAACAAGTGTGTATATGAAATGACATAGGAATTATGGGTTTGACATAAATTGTTCAAGCTATATATATCTTTATGCCAAAAGACATCCATAAAGCTAGGAGCCTTCATGTACCAGTGCACATAAAGGACCATCTTTTGCTGTAATTACACAGCAATATAAGCATCACAATCTATCTGGATAGGAATGAGCTGAGTAGGAAGGATGAAGCCCATATAGAGGGGAGTCAGAAGATGTGGGCTTCATTTTCAGCCCTGTTTCTATTTGACTGTGGCACCTCATATTACATTTCCAATGACTTTATTCTATACTGGATGCTGCCTGCTTTGCCCCTGATGATGGAAAACTCTGTGTGATGATGGCATCCTTCCATTCATTTAAGATCATTATGGGAATCTAAGAATTTAATGTAAAATAAAAAGAAAAGAAATAAAAGTACAAATAGTCCTGGTGACACCTTAGGCAACAGAAATGCCTTTTCTGCAGTTGATTTTCTTATATTCACTGGAGTGAGAAACCAAGGCTCCAGGGCACAAGTGTATAAATATTGTTCAGGAAACTGTGTCATCATTCCCTTCTCCACAATAAGAATGTGTAAGTCTGGGGCCAGTTCTTTGCCAGGCATTCGTCTGGGGTTTTCCAGTAGCAGCAGCTAGGCCTAAGGCTTTTTCTTTGGCAGACTGTTCTGATCTTTGGCACTACCCTGTTGCTGGTTTGGTTGGCTTCTGTGTAATAGAAATAAGCTTAGACTTAGCAACTGCTGAGGATCTGGTTTGTCTTTATTTCTTTCTGACTTTTTTTTCGGGTTTGAACATAAAATGCAACACTAAATTGAGGTTGGATTTATAACATAGATCTTGCATTGCAAGAAAAAAAAGTTGTACAGTAAAAAACCCACAGTTACTGTCCTCAGTAAACCCATGGTTTTTATGACTGATTTAAGAAGATTGGAGTCTTTGCTGCAAATAAACACACAAAACATTGATTACCAGCAATTCAATTTGAACTTGTATGATTATAGGATCACAGAATAATTCAGGATGCAAGGGACTTTGGGAGGCTCAGATCAGGGTCTACTATGAGGTCAGGCCAGGTTGCTTGGTTGTTTTTCCAGATGTATTTTGGAAACCTCCAAGGATAGAGCCTGCACAACCTCTCCTCTAAGTAAGTACATCCAAGCCTAACCCCTTTTGTTTCAAATTGTGCCCCTTGTGTGTCTTCTTCCTGCAAAGCACCACAGTAAGCAATTCACCTTCTTGATGCTCTGAGAGGCACAGGCTGGCTGCTGTTGGGTCCTACAAAGCTGCCCCTTACACAGGCTGAACAGGCTCAGCTTCCTTCTCCCCTCCTCACAGGTTAAGTGCTCCAGGGTTGATGTCTACCCTGAAGCTCCTGGCCTGCTGCCTGCTGGTGGCCCTGGCTGCACACTATTGGCTCCTGCAGTTTCCCCTGATCAGGCCATTTCTGCAGCACTGTTCCCCAACCAGATGCTTTGTACCTTTACCTACACCATCTATCCAAAACCAGAGAAACTCAGATATGGAGCTTCAAATTTCAGCTACCTCATATGATTAGGTCAGGAACACAGTCCTTTTGGTTCTGTAGAGCTTCAAGGACCTCAAATTTTCATATGCTTGTATTTTTCTAATGTCACTCATGACTCATTTCTGCATTTTTTATTGTTTTCACTCCCATCACCTTTTTTGTGTTCTGAAGCAAGGCTCTGTAAACTGGCTTAGCCTTGTTCACAATGTCTAGAGAATGGGCTGGGAGATATCCAGGCTGCTAAAATGATCTGATCTGAGCCCATACTCAGGCTGAGACTTTCACTTCGGTTTTATTAAAGACATCAAGTTACAAGCAGTGATGTAACTTCACCTGTCAGAAGTGCTTAGTGGATGCATCCATCTAATCCTGGTTGTGGAGTCAGGGATCCTGTTACCCTTCTTTATTTTCATAATCCACCTCTATGAAATGAGGATTTGTAAGGCAAATCCAAGGCATATCATGGGCAAGTGTGAGGCTCAGAATGACTCCAGGGTATACAGAGTTCCTGCTCCCACTTAGCCTGCAGCTTGGAGTCTTTCAACATGGAGAGGGAAAAGCTTTAGTTGCTCAGTGGCTGGTTCATTCCCTACCACTCAGAGTTGACTCACAAATTAGTGGAGTGGCACTCCACTAATACTTCTATTTTAATCCCCCATTTTACAGAAGAAGAAATTAAGTCCCAGAAGTACAGCTTTCCCTATGATAAAGCGAGAAATCTATAAATCTGCATGAAATTCCCAGCTGAATTGGATTGGGTTTTTTCCTTCTTTTAAATGTTTATCCATAACAGAAAGAAAATCTTCTGAAACATGGTTTAAAGCTGACAGACCAAAATAACGATTCATACATAACAGCAGCAAGATTGCCTTTGTAAAATACATCTAATAAAACTGAGACCCACTACTGTTTAAAAATGAGCAGGTCAAAGAATTTGACCTAATCCTGATGAATTCTTCTTGAAGTGTTTGTAGTTCAGAAGACTTCAAGCCAGACTATTTAACTATTGATTATCTGCATGTATGGATATCTGCATTTTCCATGCATATGAAGAAAATATATATGTCTGGGCACATAGAAATAGATGCATGCATAACCACATTAGAATTAGAAACAAAACATGAAGTAGGCCTTCCTTTTCAGGGAGAAGTAAAGGCTTTTACAAAAACATTCTGTTTCAAAGCAAAGAATTTTATTTCTTTGAATATGTGAGGGACAGATTCCAGACAGGAATTCTTTTTAAAAAATAATATTAGTTTATTTTGGATTTAACATGGAAAATTTACCAAAGAGACCTCATTTAAAATCACACAATTTATCTGCCCATGATTGCAGCAGACTGGTGTCAGGACAATTTTCTTCAGTTGATAACCCTTTCACCTTTAAAGTCTTTTTTTACTTCAGGCTGTCATGTCTTCCAGAATTAAATGCATTTAAACTACTAATACAAGATCAATTTTAAACCCCTTGAGGAAAAAAATAAAAACAAAACAACAAACCAAACCCACACTTTGCTGTATGCTGTATATAATTTTCTAGTTAGAAAGGTCCTTATAAGCCACATAACAAAACCTGAAGGATCCTTAAGAAATGGTAATAATTTTTATTCATCTTGAAAAGAAGTATGAATTTTTGTGCTGTTCAAAAGCGAATCCCTCTCAAGTCTCTTAGCCAACAATTACAAATCTTATTAGTTGTAACAGCCAAAGAAAAGACTGCTCTTCTAAGCAACCCCCCCCCCAGCCCTTTGATATGAATGTGTCATCACTACTTACCAGGTCCAGGCAATTCAGTTCTCATACCTGTTCTCTTTGAGTCAGTATTGGATATGGATGTTCCAAAGATTTTGCATTTGGAACAATTCTTTGAGAGCCAATATCAGAAGCTTGTTTTTGCTTTATACCTAACATATGTTTACAGATGTAGTTTGTGGAATATGACCACTGATACTGAACTTGTGCATACAGTGGTGATTTGGTACCAGACTGCTCAATATTCGCCTGTTTTGTGATGCTTTCAGGCTTAGGAAGCCTGTCTTCCACTGTTTATAGCATATTTTCATTGCTGTGGAATATACAAGTATATACTCTAGGAAATAGCTGTATTTTCTTCTCTTCATTTTTGGGACAGAAGGTAGTGCACACATATAGTCACTTATAGTCCAGTAATACGAGATGCATCCCTTAATGCTTTACAGCAAGGATTCTGAACCTCAATATTTCCATTCCAGCAACTGCTTCTCATTTACCAATATAAAAAGGCTGAAAGAGCCTCCCCTTTGGAGTCAAATACCAGTCCTTTTCAGAGCCAAATGCAGAAAAACAGTGAACAATCATTTTCTTGCTTCCATCAAAGAGGGAAAATCCCGAAACAACATAAAAACTTCTGTAGAAACATTTGGTGAGTTAAGATCCTGCAATCAACACACAAATCCTATCTGATTTTATCTGAAGGGTCAACATCAGATGCAAACCCTTCTTTTGAAAAAACTAAATTCTCTCAAACATCATCAAACAATTTAAAATTCATAATTCTTTGGAAAACAAGGAACTCTTTTCAGAAAAGCATGTAATAGAAAAGTGGAAAAAATAGAGTGCAATCAAGACATTAAAGTTGCTTTTACACTAGTTTGAAATTTAATAAGAAATTTGGTATTAGATGCCCACTTTTACAGATGTCTCAACCAATCATCTATGATCACCATTGAACAGGTTTTCTCCCAGAAAGCTATGAAACGCGTGTGCTGTGAAAATAGTGAGCCCTGGAGACTAAGCTAAATCTAGTCTGAAGAAGCATCCTCAGCTTCATATAAGAGACCTGTGCATCAGCAATTCTAATATACTTATCTGCTCCTATTGCACTGAATTAGTCACTAATATGAATATACATAATTAAATTCAGACAAAACTAGTATGATATCTGTCCAAACTGAAACTCTCTAAGCCAGCAAAATTTTGGTAAATAATTTTGGCTAGTGACATCCCATACTGTAGTTTGTGGCCCCTTGGTAATTCACAGAGAACTGCTAACAATTCCCACAGAGCATGACTGTGTTTGTATAGCTCTTCTTCCTTCTATCCAGGTGTCTCTACAAGGGTTATTAGTACAGTTGTTTTTTTCTTACAGGTTTGTTGTTTTTTGGGGATTTTTTATAGAAGTTAGAAATAAGGCTGCTACAGAATGTGGATTTGTATGTGAATTTTCTTCTATGAGATTGTAAGAAAAAACAGGCTGTTGAAAGCAAAGTAAATTGAAAAATAATGTCAGATGAGAAGCGATGCTAGAAAAGAAAAAAAGTCCTAATTTGAAGTGGCAGTGTGGACAACATAGCTGGAAATGAAAGTGGAAGCAGTGCAGACTCATACTGTAGAGTGAGAATATAAGGAAATTATGTGATGCGAGAATTTTGGCAGAGGCAAAGTTGTGAAGGGCTGTGAAGCTTAGTTTCTAGAGCCAACTTTTTCATTGGCTTTTAATTTCAGGTATCTGAGATGAAAAAGAAAACCAACCAAACAACAGAATGCCCAACTTGGAAGGATGCCCATTTATTCATAAAGTGTTGAAATCAGCCTCTCTCTGAGTTTGGAGACAGTTCTGTAATAACTGAGAAACCTCAAATTATCTTGCCTTCTTAATTATAACTGGATGAATACTGCCTCTTGAAGCAATTTCACTGTTTCTGAACTGGCATGGAAAGATCTGGAAATTTTAGATAACTGAAAAATATAATAATTTAGGCCCTGGAATTTGTTGTCTTAAAAACATACTCCTTCAGTAAAGAAATAAGAAGACATTATAAGCCTAAAAGATTGTAATATTTGCTTTCTGGTGCACATGTTTGACAGTGAGAGTCTTATCATTAGATAAGAGTTAGAGTAGCTACCATCCCACATTCTGCAGACATAGCCAGATGGTTTGAGTACTAGATAATGAAAAAGCTCAGTCTTCAATGAAACAAAGCAGTTTGAATCTTTATTGTGCCATTTGTTTAGTAGGCTGACATGGGATGCCTAACATCCTTAAATATCAGTATTTAGGCAGCTGCTTAATTAAATTCTCAAGGCTGCATTTTGATGGGTGTAATTGATTTTAAATGAACAAAACATATGCCCTTCCTTGCCCTCCTTTTCCCTTAGCAGATAATAATCCATTACCAGTTGCTTCTGGCTGACCACAAACAGCGACAGCTTGAAATGAGTCACCGATGTTTGCAACCCCCCCATCCCCTAAAAATCTGTCTCAAAATCTGATGGAAAATAATGTAGGTGTTTTACAATAGTTTCAAAAGAAAAAGTACATTTATGTGTCCTTTTTATGACTATTAAGTGTCAGAATCTGTTCAGGAGTATACTCTTGTTTAGCAGCAGGAAGAGTTTTTCTGAACAGATTTTATCTGTTTATTTTGTACATAATAAAACAATTATTATTACTTTACAAAAGGCTATTTGTTCTAAAAATATGGAATACTCTAAAACTAAAAGTTTGGGTTTCTTTTATTGAAATTCATCTTCCTTTCTTTGTATACCTAAATGGCCACTCTTATTTTTCAAGTACGTACCAATTAAAACTCTCAATCAGAACAAATCCATGTGTTTACTGGCCACAAATAATACAGTAGCAAGGAGATGCTGGTCCAAACCTGAACTGTGGTTCAGTTCAGAAAAGACTTTCTCTCGGGCAGAAACATTCTTGTGCTTCTCATTCAGATACCTACTGCTTTTCCAAATGCTCATTTCCATAAAAGAGCTACAATAAGCACCAACATGTCTATGTTTGCCTCCCAGCCTGAAAGTTCTGGAGGTGCCATTCTATCCCATTTACAGTGGGGCAAAGAAATTATAAGGGAGAGGAAATTGATATGTTATCAGCTTATTTATTATTCATTATATACTTATGCACATATGTTTAATATCCATGTTTACCAAATATAAGAGTCTCTCTTGAATCAAATATGGCTCTAGCATAAATTAGGCTATTTAAAGAACTTCAGGTGAGCTGTCTTAGGAAATAAATGTCTTTTTTTTTTTTTTTTTTTGCCATAATTTGAGCTACTTAGAGATGAAACTGATGTTCAAATAAATTTCACACAGCTCGATACATTGTGAAATAGTGGTAATAATAATGAAGATGTTGCTGAGATAGCATTATTAATCATTAGAGTGATTGCAGACCTTTAAAGTTAATTTACATTTTCCAATAGAAGGTGCTGTATTCTGTAATAAATTCACCAAGATTATTTTTCATTTCCCATTGTGATACTTCCTGTGATCACATCCCAGACAAAATTAGCTCCTACTGAGTGCAGTGGCTTATCTGAGGAGCAACTAATCTTATCTGAATTTCACAAATACCTCAAATGGTAGCTTGTGACTTTGATTACTAGGAGAGTAGACCTAATCAGATTCCTTTCCTCAAAACAGTGGTTCATTCAGATCCTTCACTCTGAGAGATCAAAGCTGTTTCTTTTATCTATCTGCAGGGAAGCTCATTAGGAGGAGGTTGTCAGGGTTATAATCATGCAACAGTTTTACTTCTAGGTTATAACGCTTTTCCTTTCTTATCAGTCTGTGAGGTCCAAAGTGAGAGGAACAAAGTAGGTATCATTGACATATGATGCTTTTAATACTTTCAGAAATCACTATGGTTTAGTAACTATTTTATTAATTTCTTCATTCTGAAAGTATTTTGCAAAAGTATCTCAACTATACATCCAGTTTGGAGGAGGATTTATCTGGTTTCTAAAATTTTAAAATCAGCAGCTAACAAGTTACTTTCAAATTAAAACTTCATCAGTTAGAATGCATCATATATTTAATGTACTAGCTGTTTACACAAACTGAGCTTAAGGACTACATGTCATTTACTAATTTCTTCACCATCACTTTTATATATATTTTAAAATAGAAAAGCATATTAAAATCTGTTCCTATTGTAGAATGTAAAGGTAGCCTGTACAGTAGTGAGACTGTACATCTTTCAGCCAGAAAATTCAACTTTAATTCTTATATTGTAACTGAAATATTTTGCAATTTCAAAAACATTGTATTTACTAGCAAGTGCTAGATCCTGATTCTAGTATAATTTTCTGTCTCACATAGCATTAAATACTCAGTGAGGTTTGACTGCTGAGCTTTGATTAAGTGACCACATTTAACAATAATACATTAGTGATGATACATGGTGACTACAGATAGGTAATGATTGCACAGGATACTCAACAGGTAAAACAATATGTATGACTTCAAACCTGCAAATACATCCTTCACTCTGTTTTATTCAGAGCCCTGGTAAATGCAAATGCAGTACTCATCCAGAAGGTCCAAATGTAGGATCAAGACTTAAATTACAAATAAGACAAACCACGGCAGCATGAAATACAAACATTTTTTAGGTTTTTCTAATGAGGAATTAATGAAAAGTAAACATTTTCCTATAACCAGGAATGACCTTTGGCCAAATTTCTATTCTAATGAGTAATGTGCCTTGTATCTGCAAGAAATGCATTAAAAAAAGAAAATAAAAAAGAAAAGAAAAAAAAGAAAAAAAAATTATTAGGATCTGCCTGCATTGAGTAACTGATGGTGAAATGATGGGATTGGAACAGTCATTGAAGGAACTACTCATGGAGATGAAAGCCAAATGATCACATCTGTATGTGCAAGGCAAATGAACAGAGAGCAATGTCATTCCAACAGTTACAGAACTTCCACAAATAGAGCCAGTGAGCCAGTGTTTTCATCACACTGTGCTATATGAGCTTGTGTATGAGCCTAAATCTTCCAGTTCAATAGCTCAATAGTGATGTAAATTAATGTAGTGTCTTGTACAACAGTGTCATTACAGGTTCCTTCATATTCAGGCATTGCATATTGCATTGGGTTTTCCACCTTGTAGTTGGCTAAGCTCCTCTGTTTCCTCCATCTCTTTCATGAGCTGATCCATGCACAGTACTGTTACTGCCTCTCATGCCTGCCTCTGGGGTCCTCCTGTCATTTCATCTTCTGCTGCTGCCTTTCAAATTTTCTCTCCCAGGGCTCTGCTATTGTCTACCAGCAGCAACTCATTCTCACCACCATTTCAGCCTGACAGAGAGCACATAGGTGGGCTGCAGAACTCCTTTCTGCATCACAGTTATCTTTTAAGGGTGACATGCCTCACAGGTAACATGTGTTTTCATCTCATGATCTGTTTTCTCCATAGTCAGCTCTCTGGAATCTGGTCCCAAAAGATATCCTCTGGACTAATGCAATTGAAATCATGCTTGAAACAAACAAACAAACAACAACAACAACAAACCAACAACCAACAAAACCAAAAAATATTTAAGTTAATAAGTAGTTAATAGTGATCTGAATATCAGAGAAGCTGAACACTGTGTAAAACCAGCTGGAATCAATTAAAAGCTGTGTGTGCTCAGCATCACTCAGGTATTTACATTCTCCTTCCTAATACCTCATTTTTGAGTAGGTTGTGAAGTTACTGTGAAATATTTACTGAGTCCTCTGGTTCCCTACACTATGTTAGGCAACTCAGAAGTATTTTGTATCTAATTTAAATAAGAATTAATTTAAAAATATTCTAGGGATTGGGCATTTCCTGAATTGAGCAAAGAATAGTGGAGAAGGATCTTCTTCACCTAGTTATGATGAAGAGGAACTGAACGGGTTGTGTTTTCTAGATCTAACTGTCTAGATCTAATTTACCCAGTCTGCTCAGAGGATCAGAATGATGGAAGAAAATCATCCTGATGCCCTTTCCAAACCCACATTTTCCAAGATCATAGAGAGGGCAATGATTTTATGCATTTGAAAATATAGGAAAAGATAAATTAAAACATTTATAATAATAAATACTGAAAAGTTAGTATTTCCTAAAAAGTTTCCTCAGTTTAAAGATGTGCATCTCAGTATCAAGAACCACCTTGAAGTACAAATGACATAATGGATAGTGATATTGTAGCAAATTCCGGATGGTGGTTTGTTATACTGTTCAGTAATATTTTCTAAGCTGAATTTCTCAAAAGTCCCCAGCACTGAACACGTGTCCATATTCCTGTACAAAGCAATAGAGAGTATTTGGCCAACTGGACTATGTGATTGGCAGAACATTCAGATGTTTCATTTTGGAAAAGAAGTGTCACTTCATGGAATGGAACTTCCAACAGACTATTCCACTGCCACTTCTGAACAGTAAAGATTCTCTAATTTTTCCTTTATTTAAAAGTAGAATATTATTACATGGGCATGTGGATATAGGCTTTTGATTTCTAAAATATTATCTTGTCAGATTATAGCAAAAAAACCTAATTTAATGCTTTCTGTGTATCTGTAGACTGCTCCAGTTTGTTCCAATTATACCTTTATGGTATTAACAATAATTTTATTGCAATAGTTTCTGGTTAATATTCTAAATACCCTTATTGTTTTACCACCTCTAGATTGAAAAGTACTTTTACAAAAGCTTCTAAGGAAAACCGCCTTCATTTTATGAGGCAACTTTGAAGCACTGTATTTAATTAATTCAGATGACCACCAATATGATACAGAACAAAACTATGAGATAAAACAAAAGTAGGCTTCTCTGCTTGTGTCAGTCACTTGAAGCATAATAATGTTCAAAGCAAACACTGTTATTAGGTCAAGATGTCAAAAGGAAGCAGCGACAGGTACTTCTTCTCTCCCTTTTATGCTGGTTGTTGCAAAAAGTGATAGGAACAAAGGCAGAAAGAGCATGCAGGAACTAATGCTGTTTTTTCAAAAGACAGGAACCAGGAATGAACAAGTTATACAGAGCTACTGGTCCTTTATGATCCTTTTCAGCTGTGCAAGAGTGCTGTCAGGTTGCTTAGAGAATTTGTCCTTCTTGGATGTTTGACTAAAGGAACCAGGTACTGGGACAGACAGCAAGATGGAGGAGGGTTTCTCCAAGCAGACCAGTAGGCCTGAAAGGTTTTGCATAATCACAAATCAAAATCCTGCCATTTTCCAGGAAATTTTTAAGACTTGACAAGATCATTTTTACTAAGTGATGACCTGGGACATTTTAGTTGAAAATCTATATTTTATATTGTGCAGATTAAAGCAAATCTGAACAACAACAACAACAACAAGAGTTTATGTCCTTGGAAAAATAAAGCCTTTGTTGCCCTAGTCCTGTTATTCCCATGGTGGGGCACAAGAAGAAGAGGAAAGTAAAATTGGAGGTGTGTGCTTCTCTTCTGTAAAGACTCTGATCCACCTAGTGAGCCATCTACCTTGGATCTCAGCTGGATATTGTTTTCCCTCTAACAATTCTGTCCTGAGTGAGGATTTCTCAAGATACAGTCAGGGAGGAATGTATGAGCTGTTTAAAGAGCAGTTCCTGGACAAGCATCATCATATCTCCTACTGAAGTCATCCAAGACAGGAACACAACTGAAAAACTTGCAGAAACTTATTTTCAGCTTGTGTCTGGTACAAGAATGGAGCAAACAGACAGGTTTCTGTAGTTGATTAATAAATAAATCAGTTTAAAATAAAGCGGTATGTTACATCAGAGGGTTTTACTCATGAAAATCCTGACCATTTTAAATATAATTCCAGGCTGATCATTTCTAGCTGAACTATAAATTTCCCTGAAGTCTTCTAAATTTTTAAATGAACTTGGATAAATGAGTGATGATTAACCTATGCATCTATTCCCAAACCTATCCTCAAATTAAATTCACCCTTTTCTTCACAGGATGTCTTGGCAATTGCTGTGACCTCCATTTCCTTCTAATGACGTAGAAATTCAGTAAGATAAGATAAGATGTTCCTCCCATTTCCCCGTTAAATTTTCTCATCATTAGCTTTCTGGAATGAACTAACACAGACCTTAATGAGATCTTAATGCAGACCTACATCTTATTTTGTCTGTTTTAGGTTCTTTATCACTGACCCATCAAAAACCCCTGTGGCTTTATTGCTGCACACCATCTGTATGTGTCCTTCAGGCAAGAGCTTCTGGAAAGGAAAAGATTTTATGTTGGTCTCCATTCCAGACCTTTTTTCCCTCGACATCACCTTAAGAACTGGTTTGGTCTCTTTTAGTGACACTGCTTCATTCTCTTCAGATTTTCTTTCATCTTCTTTTTTTTTTTTTCTTTTTTTTTTTTTTTTTTTTTTTTTTTTTTTTTGTAAGTTCAGGAGCTTGTGTTTATGAACCCGGTGAGGTGTTCCAAAGAAGCGTGACTTCACACATTAACATGTCTTGCTGTACATTCAAAGGCATAGCATGGCACACTGTCAGTGGCAAAGGAGAACGGTTCTTTACCTGGCATGACACAATGTTCTTCACTTAAGTGAAGTTGGAAACACCTCTTTCTTCACAAAACATCTAGCTGTCTATGGAAATCTCCTTATGATGAAGTTTTTTGAAATGTCATGAAGATATGGAAAGAAGGGAAAATAAGTCTTTGTCTCCATGTTATTTCAGCTATATCTCATTTTTTATTTCTTTTTATTGCAATGAAATAATAGCTTCATTTGCCTCCCAATGATACAGCTGGTATGAATATTGTTTATAACTTGTTTTCAACATTAAAACTCTGAAAATATCCATTAGAGATATCATATGACCAAAATGTGAATTACAGGATGACAGGAATCTGGCAGTAACAGAATATATACCATTGTTTTAATTTTAAAGTATATAGAATTACCTTATTGTTCCAAATAATCACTCACTTTAACTAGCACTTACATTTTTTTAAGCAGCATAACAAATATGTAACATTCCACATACATTCATATTAGAACCTCCTGAGAAACTGACCCATATAATACATATATGTCCTTAATTTTACTTCCCAAGTTAAAACTGAATTCCTTAAAAAAAAAAAAAAAAAAAAAAAAAATATTTTAAAGTACAATATAA
>JANHGN010017338.1:0-22104 GCA_024605025.1 Megaceryle maxima
GCACATGTAGACCCCCCCCCCCGACTCTTTAAGACAAGCTGCCCTGTTGCAGCAAGGCCATATTATTGACTATCTGCCTTGAAAGGTCCAGACGTTTCTGTTTTTACCTGCTAAATGTTTTTGCAGAAGACCTGACACCACATTTCTCACTGAGTGTTTGTGATGTCTGGGAGAGAAAATCAGATGTATGATGAATTTGTCTGGAAGGCAAACTCAGTGGTGTGTGACTCTCTTCTTAGCATGTTTACTAAGTGAAAAGCTTGCAAACCAGCTTTGTATATAGACTTGGGCCAGGTAAGACCAAATCCAGCCCTGGGAATCGGCCACGCACCGATGTAATGAAGGTAACTTCCTACATGAGTTCTGAAAACAAGAGGAATGGGCTCCAGAATATGGTGGGCTATGTGAGCTTCAGTGGAAAAAATATGATAAAATGAAAAAGGGGCTTGTGTGTGTTTTCCTAAATCAGTGACCCACAGCTAGAAGAAAAGCAGAACTCTCATTAACATAACAGCTGTCCTAATGTGGCTTTAACCCTGTGACTTTTTACATTCCTTATGGCTTCCTTGGTTCCCTTGAGACGCATCCTGTCTCACACCACTCCTATGATCTACAGCCTCCCGAATTCCCCAGTACCTCTGACGTGGAGATTTTACCTTACCCAGCATGGAAGAAAGTTCCCAGTCAATCAATGATTAAAATACCAGAACAAAACCTTTCTGGATTAAAGATGAGCTGGGGGTTGAAGTAACCAGCCCGTGGGCAGTTTCCTAGTGCACTCCATCTGTCTCGTACCCTTGAAGGCTGGCAGAGTGATTTAGCAGTGGATTAAGGGCTACAGGATTTGCTTTATCAGCATTCAGCACCTCTCTATAGCCCCTTAAAATAGCCACCTATCATGGGCATGAAATAAAAGAAGACCTGTGAAAAGAAAATAACCCTCAGAGACCTGGGGCTGAGGGGGCTGGATAACAGTCCTGATGTAGCATTCAAGCTTTCTAAGTCACATGTCTCTCTTGGTAACAGTATGACCGAGATCAGAGATACCAAATTTTATATGGCCATATGCACAAAGATCTCTGGCTGCTTTCCGTCAAGCATCATCTAAAAGAGCTGGTTCTTTGCAGCCTGAGTCCAGAAAATTCCTTGTTTTTTTTCTTGGTGCTGTAAGGTCCAATTTTGTAGAGCTGTTTTACACTGTCGAGGAAGTGATTTAATTGATTACAACTGGACGAACCTTGCTAGTCGCTCCATGTACTGCTCACAACTTGTTTTGTTTTCTCTACCTGCTGCCCCTGTGCTTCTCCTCTTCTTCTCTTCCCCGAGGTGATCTCTGTACACCTGGAAAAGGAAGATTCTTAACCCACCAAACCATCTCTTTCCTCACTTTCCCACTGTTGAGGGGTAACCAAATGCATGTTTCTAAGCTGGTTGGTTGGAAGGGGGGCGAGTTGCCTCTAGGCTGAGATCAAATTTAGAACGTTTCAGCCCCTAAGGGGAACTGTTTTGAAAGCTACCAGCAGCTGAAAACAGACTTTGCCCTGTGAATGTGATTTCTGTGCTGCATCGTGGGGACAGGAAAGGCTTTTGGGAAAAGAAGTATCGCAACAAACTCCACATTGGAAGAGTCATGAGATGTGTCACTATAAACCTTGCAAATACTTCAGCTCTGGGTGTAGGGAGGAACTAAAATGCTCCCTGCAATTCCTCCTGCAGTGCTCAAGAACTGTCGAGTCTTTCTTCCCTGCGATTGATCCTAGATGTGGTTTGGATCCAGGACAACCTCTTCTGCTGCCTCTTCCAAAAGCAATTGGAATCTCCTCTGCATGCGAGATGCAGCAAGAAGGGGAAAGTTCTTTTGGTCTTGTACCTTCATCGGATACAATCCAGAAACACAAACAAAGTCCCAAAGGATGAGTCTTCATTAAAAACGTTGTAGTGTAATACCCTGGGAATGTGGGGTTAAAGCTTCACATATTGTGAGTAAAAATCACAACCATGCAGGGCTTTACTGGTCCAGTTCAAAACCTCATTACACTGTCATTAAGTTGCAGTGCAGGCCCTTAAGGTCTGTGGCCTATTTTTACCGAGTCAATCTCGAGGCAAATTCTAAAAGTTTGTTTTGTTTTTTTTCCCCCCAGTGTAGATAAAGATCAAAGGCTCTTTCTGAGCTTCCGAGCAGCGCGGTTACAGTTTCTCTAACAAATAGTGCAGATGGAATGATGCGGGTAGCATCTTTTCTGGCCACCTTTTGATTCCCACATCAGGCTTATTTTTAGACCTGGATGAACCGGGCAAAGCCCGGCAGCAGCTCGGAGCCTGTTTTGGATTGGTGGTGGGAGGTGTTTGCTGCCAACTTTTTGGTGAAGGGTTTTTAAATAAGGTTTGGGTTTGTCCTGTGGCTGGTGGAGGGCCAGCAGCCTGCCTTGGCCAATGGGTGCTGGTCAGTCAGCCAAACCTTTTTGGGGTGTGTGTTGAAGGCAGGAACCCCAAGCCATCAGGGATGTGATGCGGGAGGCTGGCGTGTTGAACCATGTTGAAGATGTGCCCCCAGCTGTATGGGACTGTGTGGGGCAGGAGGTCCTGCTGCCAGAAGCAGCTGTCACATGACTTTCATCTTTAACCCCAAAAGGCAATGGGGGAAATTTATTTGGTCTCTTTTAGTCTGTGAATAATGATGAAAAAGCAGAAGTCAGGAAGAATTCTGAAGCATGAGTCCTGTCCTGAAAAGGCTCTTCTCGGCCAAATCCCATGTTTAAATTGGTTTGCTTGAAAACTTCCAGTAAGCAAAATACTGTTTAGCAAAAGAGCACATCTGAAAATTCAGGCTGATCACTCCAGGCTGCTAGGATGGAGTTGAATGTTCCCATGTCAAACTTGTAATCAGCTTGTAAGCTTTTCTAAAATGCTTATTACAACCCCAGCAAATAAAAATTCCCAAGAGCTCAGAAGTCTTGAACAGCCAGAAGAAAAATGATTTTTTAATTTTTTTTTTTTTTAATGCAAGTGCTGTGCTTGCCTCTTGTTTTGTTTGATTTACTGTGGTATGGGGAGGGGAAGAGATGGTTTGGAGAGGGGGGTGGTGGTGGGAAAGGTGAGAGAAGCAATGATGACACTTAAGCTGGTAGGGAGGTTTGGAAGCTCTGAAGTCCAATCTCTCAGTTTTAAAGTAGTAAACAGTGAAAAGCATTCACTGGGAAATCAGGGGGAAGGGAGGACTTCTGCCAAAAAACCAAAAAAAACAAAAAAACCAAACTTAATTTGCCCTCAGCTCCTCTGAAACTGTTTGGGCCTGTGAGCTGAATCCACAGTCCTGCGGGAGATGGGGCAGAGGGTCTGAGGATGGATTCAGAAGCATTTAAGACCTTTCAGTAGATCTTTACAGTTATTCCTGATGTGGTTTGTGGAGAATTTCTAGTGCCTTTTCTTGAGGCTGTCCCTCTTGCTCCATATATAGGATAAAGAAAATGTTGTGTGCGTTCTTGTAAAGAAGATAACCCTGTAATTGCAGATTTGTTTAATCATTTTCTTTTCATCCCCTCCCCGTGGGGTAAAGGAGAAATCTTGATGGGTAAATTAGCCAGTTACAAACATATCTAGGCCCAGAAGGACACCTTTAAATATAAAGGAATAGAAGGGATGGGATTTTGCTTCTCTCTTTCTGGTCCCTGCTGTTTTGTGTTCTCTGACCGAACTCCCAGTTGGGCCAGGCAGGTACAAGGGCTGGTGTTGGCCCCTGGCTCAGTGAGAGGGTGAAGGAGCCTGCACAGGCTGCTCTGAAGGCTGCTGGAGCAAACACAGGTCTGGCATCGACAGGATCAGATGCTGTAGGTGTCTTGTGACCCATGGCAGCAGGACTTGTAAAAGGTGACAGAATCTGCTCTGTCCGGGCCAGTCGCAGCCCGGCTTTGTGAGCAGTTTTTCTTTGCAAGGCAGCTCCACAGCTTCTGGCACAGCCCAAATTTGATCCCTGGTGGCAAACCCTCCTGCCTACATGATAGGCAGACTTTATTCTCAACATGTGAATTCTGGAGGGGGGGAGGGAGAGGCAGGGAATCGGGAGGGGTAGAGGAGGCAGTTACCATGAAAAATATAAGGCATAAAGGGGGGGGGGGAAAAACCCCAAACCCCTGTGTCTAAAATTAGAAGTGCTGTTAACAATACATCAGTCTTTTGACTTTGTGTATTTTTGGCACTCATGCTTGCCACGGTCAGGGCTGTGTATAAGAAAATAGCCACGGGTTTTCTGCAAAATTCACATCTTGAATGTTCTGCCCTGTTGGATCAGAGATCTTTTTGCCTTAAAAGCACATAGAGCACTCTGTGTTTATGATCAGGCTGTGGAAATGTCAAGGCTAATTACACTCGTGTGTTCCCAAGTGAATAAATGCATCTTTTAAAGAATATCCTGTTGAGATCAACGAAATAAGATGTTGGCGTGATCGCTTGCAAGCTACTTAAAGGAAAAATGACAATAAAAGGCAGGATCTAATCTTAGAAAATAGAGATGGGTGAAACCTACTAGTTCACCTCATCCATTCTACAGCGGTGCAAAATACTTTGGTTTAGATATTTTATCGTGGAGTGATTTCAGTCCAGTTCCAGATGCTTGAAAAAGTGGAGCCTCTGATACTTACTTCCCTTAAAATGACTATTTTTTTTTTTTCCCCCCTATTTGCTCTAAATTTCATTCTCTTCAGTTCCGTTTGAGATGTAAAACTTTGCCAGACACTGGGGTTCAATTTTGTTTCCAAATGATCTGGGTGATTTACACTTAATCTTTGAAAGTGACCTAGAAACTGGGGAGCCAGAGCCCTCTCTAAAATGAAGGTATTTGATTACATGGTACAAATGAATTGGAACGAGGTGGGGCTCGGCCTCTTCTCTCAAGGAACAAGCAATAGGACAAGAGGAAACAGCCTCAAATTCCACAAGGGGAGATTTAGGTTGGACATGAGGAACAATTTCTTCCCTTTGAGGGTTGTCAGGGGCTGTCCCAGGCTGCCCAGGGCAGGGGTGGAGTCCCCATGATCCCTGGAGGGGTTTCAAAGCTGTGGAGATGTGGTGCTGAGGCACATGGGTCAGTGGTGACCCAGCAGTGCTGGGTTAACGGTTGGACGTGATGACCTGGGTAGGCTCATTACAACACACAGTTGCTGTTCCCTGCTGCCCCTCTGCCATCCTTCCTAAGTGCTCTTTGGTTCTTTAGCAAAGCCTCTTCAGCATGTCTTGCTCCTTTTTCCTTCTCTTCTCAATCTTCCATGATTGTCTTCAAAAGATACTGTGTGTGAGACTGGTGGGCTGTGGGAAACATAGGCAGATGGAAGGAGTCTGTGAGGAATAAATGAGAACTTCAGACTTGAATGGCAGTGAAGGGTAAGGAGGAAGGTGAAAGAGGATGAGAAAGTAAAAAATTATTGCTGCATCTACACCCATCCTCAACTATTGTTCCTCGCAGGTCTCATCTCCCCCCGGTGCCTTGTCCCAGCCAGCTGCTTTCAGAAGTGGATGGTGGGGAGGCAGAGGGGGGGTTAGTATGTACTGCAAAAAACTGAGAGGGGGATTCCTAGGGAAAGAACAGAGGCTCCACCTATCCCTCTATCCTCAATCCTAAGCCAGAGTGGGAGTGTGTAATTGAGGAGTAGACGTTGTGGCCGGAGGAGGAGGAGGAGGAGGCAGCTGTGTGAACTGAGCATCTCATTCTGAAAAGAGGATGAAGCCAGATCAAACTACATGGTGACAGATGGCCCACATCAGAAACCAGATGGCCCCGTGTGTCCCACCACTCCCTCTATGGAACAGCAAGCAGAGGAGGAACCCACGGCATAATCCAAAATGCTGTTACACTCATTTGTAAGGGCCACTCATGGTTTGTAAGTGATGTTACACCTAGAAATCCAGCCTGTGGTGGTCCATTCATAAGGCAGCGTGAGCTGTTTGCAGGAAGGGTGACAGATCCAAGACCCAGCCTACTCTTACAACTGCACTCACAAGTGGCTCTTCAGTGAATGTGCCTCGGTGGCTTTCAGGCCAGGCTGATGTACCCTGTAAGATGCTGATGCTCCATTAAGGTCTTACCTAATCCACAGTATCCACAGCTCATCGTGGCATTGTACAGCGAGGAGTCATTGTCTGCGTGTTTACAAATGTGTGTAGCCTCCCTTCTCTCAAACAACCTTTGTGTTCTGTGGTGGTCCAACCTCACTGGTTGGACCTGAGCGCTGTGACCCTGCTACAGCCAGCTGCCCTTCCCATCTGGGGCACGTCTGATCACTAGAACATCAGCATTAACCCCTCTGCTTTGCAACCCCGGCCGTGTCTGCACTTGTGAGGTCTGGCCTCTTCCTTTCTTGGAGGCAATAAGAGTCATCCGAGACTTGGAAAACTTAAAACATGAACTGAGAATGACGTGAAGGAAAGAAGATTTATGGCTGAAATGTCCCAGCCCCATCTGCTTGGTACCCTGGCCTGGGAACAGATTTCCAAGTGGTTCTGAAATGCTAATCCAGTACTGAAATTCTGCTCCACTGGTTTATTAAGAGAAGTTTTGTACATGTGTGAATACATGAAAACTCGCTGGGAGGGAACTGTGCGTTTTGTACACGGGGCTGGTCTTCTTCAAATTAAAAGCTTAAAGTTCTGTTGGTCGTTAGGGCAGCGCGACAGCCCGATGTGTAAGTACAACCACCTTCCACCAGCGCATTAAGCGATGCCACTAACTTGTCAGCAAATCAAATATCAGGACCATACACTCCAGACCAAATAGCTGTGGCTGGCACTTAGATCAAACGGGCAGATGTTCCCCCTTTCTCATTAAACCTGCTGCACTAAGGATAGTGATCAATAGCTGTTTAAAAAGTACAGCTTGAAAGCATTAGTCTGCTTGATTCTCAGGAGAGGAACTGTGTGCCAAGGGCTCCTTTATTCTCTGGGATCCCTGAGCCCAGCGCATGTCTTCAGTGTATCTTGTCTTGGACGCCGAGCTCATTTAAATACAATGCCTTTAATTCTTCTGCACTCGTATCACGTGTACAAAAATCAACTGTCCCTAATTAAAATCCTTGTAGGTCTGGTTTAGTAACCGCCGTGCTAGATGGAGGAAACAGGCAGGAGCCAATCAACTGATGGCTTTCAACCATCTGATCCCAGGAGGGTTTCCACCCAGCGCCATGCCGACTCTGCCGACCTACCAGCTCTCAGAGCCCTCTTACCAACCCACCTCCATACCACAAGGTACAGTAGCCAACAGGTACTCGGTTAAGAGTGTTAGTGGGGGGACTTCCTGGCTTGATCCACTGTAGAACTATTTTTCTTCTCTAATGTAGAAATGTGTTGGCTAAGTAAGTACTTCTGAGTATTTATCTGAGGGTGGGAAAACCCAGCTCTTCAGATTGTCTTCTTTCACATCAGATTGTAACAAGTCTTAGTATGGTAAAAAAATTTGTCTTGATGTTGTTGGAAATTCTGTCAACTTTGGGTTTGGAGGGGGAGCTTCAAATCTCAGCTATGCTGGATTTGTCTGTTAAAGAAAACCTCATAGGTGAGACTTTGTAGAACAAGTTACTGTACTCTTCCTGCTCCCTCCTTGAGATTTGGATTCTAATTGGAGGTTCTAATTAAGGGAATTTTTCACAGCCCAGGGGTCCCTTCCATCTTTTGCCAGGTTCCCTACAAACAACAGCAGAATTTCTGTGCCGTGACCAGGAGGGGAAAGCCTGTTGCCAGCCTTCTCAACAACAAAGCTTTTCCTTTATTATTTGATTTTTAACATGTATCCCTGTATATAAAATATTTGCTGTATCAGTTCTGAACAACGTGTGTCCACTAAGGAGTGTCTGAAAACTGCAAGTGTCTGCTATGACTTTTATAGCCTAAGAATTCTTGTGTCATCTTGCTGGCCAGTTAAATCTCTAGCAATGTTAAAGATTTACCTTTCCGCTTAACCCGCGCTTAGATGCAGGTCCTGATGCAGTTCTGTTGAGTTGAGCTTCACATAATGAACTTATTAGGCCGAGGAGTTGGGGGGAAGAAGAGGAAAACATATCAACATGTTTCTTTTGCTTCTAGCTGTGTCTGATCCCAGCAGTACCGTCCATAGACCTCAGCCTCTCCCTCCAAGCACTGTACACCAAAGCAGCCTCCCTTCGAATCCAGAGAGCAGCTCTGCCTACTGCCTCCCCAGCACCAGGCATGGATTTTCCAGCTATACAGACAGCTTTGTGCCTCCGTCCGGGCCCTCAAATCCCATGAACCCTGCCATTGGCAATGGCCTTTCACCTCAGGTCAGTCCTGTGTTTTCAGACAGAGGATTTGCTGTATACCAGAACCAAAGAGTCTATTCCCTCAGGCCACGGTATAATGAATTGCCAAATTTAAACCATAATGTATTCTTTATACAAGCCACATGATTTCAGTTTGCTAGTTTCCTTCTTTTTTTATATCTTTTTTTTTTCCTTTATTTTTTTTTCTCCTACTGGCTGAATCAAGAGCCATAGCTTATATCTAATTTCAAGTGATTTATAATGTAATCACTCAGGCTTTGTGTTTACATTCAGTTGTCAAGCGTTTGTAATGTCCTCCTATTCTCCTGAAGATCTGTGGTGAGGTACGGAAAGTAGATCGTGGTGTTTTTCTGTGAATCAAATATCTCCCAAGATAAACCTCCCCAAAGTTTTACCAGGAAAATGACAGGCAAGTGGTACGAGGAGAGTTCCAAAGGCTGAGCAGTGTGCATTGAGATGAGCTATAATCGAGTTATAAATACATAAATTAGGAGTATTACTGCTCTTTGGCAATATAGAGATGCATGAATGCCATAATTGTTTTTTCTAATTTGCATGAGCTCTTTTTAGGAAATCATGTTAATAAATTGCCTTGATAATTGAGTGTCAGAAGGTTGGTTAAATTTTCTTACACGCGGCATCTGTCTGAAGCTGCCGTTATTAGTTAAAGCTCAAATAGGTGGGAGTTTAGTTTATTAGCGAGAGCTTTGCCCAGGTGCTTGAAAAGAGATGTCCACAAAATTCTGGGGAGTCACGAGGAGGATGCAATCTATAATTACAATCAGGAATCTCTTCAGGGCTGAAAGTGAGAGTTTTAACAGCTTTATCTGCTTTCTACCCTTTTTTCCTCTCAGTGGTTAGAAAAACAGAGAGAAGCTCAGAATGACACAAATGAAAAGTGAAAAGACAATTATACTCAATTACACACTAATCACTGACTATCACCGCTGCCTAAGCAGGGAGAGGGCATTCTAATAGGCAGAAAATGAGATTTTAATGGCACAAAGGGTGGCCAAAATAACGACTCGTATATCTTTGCCTCCTTCGTTTTCTTCAACTTGTGGTTTGCATCTCGGGAGTACAGTTCCTGGTTCCTGTGCAACAGTGATAACTCTGTGCAGCTGAAAAGTTCAAAGGCACCGGAGTTGAAAAGAATGAATAACAAAGGCAATGAAATAAACATTTTTGCCCAAAGGCAAAAGTTCATAAACCCTTTTTTGTAACAGTAAATGTAATTAAGTTTCACAGATTCCTATAGCATAGAGCGGGGTACAAAACTTTACGGTTTGAAACCTCAGGAAAAAAATACCAACAGAAAAACAAACGGATGTACTTCCAACAAGACTTGAATGCATTTGGTTCTAAAGAATTTTGATTTTGGAACGTGATCTCCAACAAAAGCCGTGACGTGATATTAATTGCTTCATTTTTATGTACTTATTTATTTTAAATGTCCCGTTCTGTCGCGTGCAAGGCTTTCACGTTTTTGACATAAGCATCTTCCTGGGATTCGGTGTTAATCTATCCAAGTAGTTGTTAGTGTCAGTTTAAAAGTCTGTTGGTTCTGGAGATGGAAAATGTGATCTTTTTTTTTTTCTTCCTGTCACAAAGCTTTTATTGTCTGCGACACACAACAGTAAAGAAATCTTGTGATGTCTGGGCAGAGTGGGACAAAAAAAGTTGAGGCCAGGATTCCTCCCCCCAAAGCCTTGCTGATTTTGAGGTCTGATATAATCAGCAGGAGATCCTGGAGCAGATTAGATGACTTTGATCAGTTACTGTGGTTCTTTACACCCAGTCCTGTCTTTATGCTATGAAACTTCTGTTGTTTTGTGTGTTGGGTTATTTTTGGTTGGTTGGTTGTTTTTTTTTCCTTACCTTAGACTTTTGAAAGCTTTGTCTACCCCAGTGCATAGAGCTGCTGGCCATGTCCTGCACCTCTACCACCAGGTTTAGGAGGAGGCTGATCACTCAAAAGCTGAACGCATGCAGGAGATTACTTACATCCATTATATCCATTACTTTTATCTATTGTTTCCACTACTCATATCCATTTAGATTTTAAACAGCTTCTTGGCAAGGAATTATTATCTTGCTGACTGATGAAGATCTTTTCCATCAACAAAGAGAAAAACCAGCACTAAATTCATACCGTGTTGCCAAGAACTCTTCAGTTTCTAATGGCTTAGAGATATGTATAAAATGTGTGTACGTATAAAGTGACCTTGTGTTTATATAAGGGAGCCTCAAATATATAAATTACATGCAACAAATTGTGGGACTGCAACACAACAGTGAATCTCTTTATGCTCCAAAGAGCCTCAGAGGTTGGTTGTGGGCATTGCTACGTTGCCACGTGTGAAATGCCCCTCGACCATGTCTTTAAGGGGCAACCCCCTGCCACATTTCCTTGGGGCTCTTCCCCCAGGTGCTGAGGTGGTGGTGGCCAGTGAGTCACAAACCATCCTGCGCTGGGGGTTTCAGGAAGAAAGAGAAACGGGAGTTTTCCTGCTGAGTGGGCACGTTGCAGTGCCCTGCCTGCGTGCGTGGAATTTAGATGACAAAGAAAGAAGGTCTTTTTACTAGGCAGTGGAGTTTTGACCACAATAAATCTGGGGGTGTGAGCAATTAACATAATGTCTCCACCCATCCATGGCTCCCTGGCAGGGACGTAAAGCTGAATTTACGGTGACTTAAGCAGCTTTGTCCGAAGCCCAAATCTTTTGTTTTGGGGGGGGGGGGAACAACCCACAACACAAAACACTCGGAATGCACAGAACAAAATTAATATTAAGATTCACAGGATCATATTCTTACCAGATTTAAACCTCCTTTTCCTCTTTGACTTCAGTGTATTCTAAATGAGCGAGTGACACGTAGACACCCCCCACTCCGGCAGCTTTGTTTTCCACGTAGGGTGTTTGTCTTCTAACTTTGTTCTTGAAAATGATAGACAAGTGTGTTGTTTCAGGCAAGCACCAGGTGAAGGCAGAGGACGAGGAGATGGCCAGGGTACTGTAATTTTATTTTTACTGCTAGCCTTGGATTTAAAAGTTAGAGAGGACTGTATGTCTCGGTCAGTTTTAGGAAGCACAACGCTCCATAATGTGCCTGTCTCGCAGGCTGGGTAATAAGATGATGTTGCTGCTCTTTAAAAGAAAAAGAGAATAGAAATAGTCCAAACTTGTTCGTAATTAGCACTTTTTTAACACCAAGGCAAGGCCTCCAGGTCTCCTCCAGATGACTGTTCTCCTTGTTCATCTGGTTTACTCGTTACTACCTGGCTGTGCTAAGAGAACCTCTCAGACCTTACAGACCTGCATAGGGTTGGCTTTGGCAGCAATAAGACTGGGATTAATGTCTCTGGGAACTGGTAGCCAGGAGCATCCTTGTTTATATTTCATGAAAAAGCAACTCTACTTCAAGCACGCCATCTCAGCCAGAGCCCCTTCAGTATAATGTCAGGATGGAGATTATTAGTGTGTAATATATGTAAATTGCATATTTTTATGTTTTCTATGCCTATTATGCAGCCGCTTGGCTTTCATGCATACGTTTCTGGGAATATTGTATATCCTTTCCAAAAGAGGCTTCAGTTGCTCAGTGCATTTCCTCTTGACCAACATTTGCTAATTCAAAATTATCAGAGGGTAGCATATCTAGGTGTTGTTACGTGCATACAGAACTTCAGCGTGCTCCTCAACAGGCATCACTAGATCTTTGATGTGAAGCAGAAGAGTGACTGCAAAAAAACACTTGTCTTGCAACTGCAGGTGGATGGTCTTAGTAGAGGGCAGATTGTTTTTAAAGCAGGATATCAATATTTTGAGCTGCTTCATTAAAGATAAGGAAAAAGGCTTTTTCCGGAGTACATGGGCATCCCTTGACCTCCTCATGTGCTTTTTATTAGTGTCAAAGCATCAGAGTCTGCCCTACGCTGGGCGGTTCAGGCTGTTTGCTGGTTTGGAAGTGCTGCTGTTTTGGGCTGCTCCTGGATTCAAGTGGAGCAACAGTATTCTGCCCATGAGGCCACTTGCTCCTTGTGTTCAACCTGTAGGATACCCAGGTGTAAATAGTGCGGCAGTGTTATGTTTTTACTGGAAAAAGAACAAACGTCTTAGCCTGTCTCCTGACAGACATAATTATTTTTCCTTCTAACCCTCTAGAAAACTTCCCAGATCTACTTTTCCCTCTTCTTGTCATCTTCCCCCATAATCGAGTCAACCCAGTACCTTTAAAAGGCTACAGTTTCAAAATAGGAAGTGGCTTGAACGTTGAAGGGGTCGCGTTAGAAGATCACAACAGTCTTTAACAAAGTCTGCAGCTCTCATGCCATTACCTGGAGCTCGGGAAGAACCTTGATAAGAGAATTCCAAACCTTTCCGTGAACAGTAGTAAAGATGCAAACTGTTTCAAGGTTTCTTTCTTTTACTGTCAAAACATTTCACTGCCTGAGTTTAGGAATTATCCCATAAGTCTTTTTGGTGAGATAGATCTTAGGCAATTGGCTTCTCTTAAGTCTCTGAAAGCGCTTGGTTTTCATTAACCTGATGGCAGCTGTCGAATCGGTTAGATATGTTCATATTGTCCTGTTAACTCTGCTTTTAAGGGAAACAGGAACCAGTGGCTAAAAAACTTGCATTCCCTCATTAAGAGGGACAAGAGGGGGGAAAAAACCACCCCACAATTATTAATTTATTATTCCTTTTCCTATACCTTCTGTCAAGTTACTGTGCAACTGGTCACCCACAGAAACATTTCCTTTGGATCCAAATCCCACACCAATGAGAAGCTTGTCGACTTCATCACAATGGACATGGCTTTGAGAGCTCTTCATTTACTGACCCAAGAACATGAGACAGAGGTCAGGGATTTCTTTGGGAGGAAGGAAGTTAATTCACGTGATATTATTTTCATGAATGTGAGTTTTACAGCTCAGAAATCTTACATGGAAATACAAAAACGCTCTGGACTCTTCTGGAAGCCGAAGCCAATTGTTCTGTAACTTCATGAGAATAAAAGTTTACAACTAAAACAATAGATGCCTTAAATGCAAAAATGTGAGAGTAAAATGCCATGATATATATCAACTATATCAGTTTCTTGGTTTCCTTAACCCTTTTTTAATGATCTGCTCACAAAACTGAGGTATCTCCCGCCATAATAATTCTCACCATTTAGAATATACAGAGGCTGAGTCTTCAGCATCGCTGCAGCCCTTAAAATATTTTTTTCTACATGTAGAAGTTCAATTTAAACTGCTTATTAAGTGAAAGTATGAGTCAGCCCTTCATAGAGTATAAGACTGGCACACGTTGGTGACCTTCCGAGTCTTTAATGAATTTACAAAATAGAAGTATCACCAGGAATCTGAATACTTGCATATTTATTCAATTAAGGACTGGTACATGAATGAGGCCTTTGTCATGAGTAATCACAGATGGCTCACTTGGGTCCCTAATTCTCCTCTGTAACTTAGATTTAAAAGAAAAAAAGGTACTAAAAATCCCAGAGTGGGATTCAGTAAAACGCGTGTATTGTGCCGGAATCGGAAAGAGCAGAATTTCAGCCTTAGCAAGCAAGGTATCCATCTTTAAATGTATCACTTTCTGTTTCTATTACAATCTCCTCCCTCTTTAGAGAACTTTTTTATTTTTACCTTTTTTTCTTTTTGCCAAGATAGCAGTAACAATCAGAATTTCTGTTATAAAAGAGACCAAGTGTTGAATCAGAATACAAACTAGCAAATTACACTTCTCTTTCCTGATGCTGAATCCAGCCACGTAGGTGTAGATTGTGCCATAGGTGTGGTTGTAGGGCTAAATGTTGACTTGGGTGAGACTCCTCTTGCGAAAGCTTTGCAGATCCCATCCCCTGGTCGTCTGCTAGCAATAAAATAAATAAATAAGTAAATTAGTCTTTGTATTAATTTTTTTTTTTAAAGTGTATTTTCAGTTGGTTTTGCTTTCAAAAGAACAAACTCATATATCCCAGTTTGGAGCAAAAGTTTGTGAGAGCCCAGCTGGGCTGATTTTCCCAATGGCCAGAATCCTCCTTTTGTCTTTTGGGTGAAGTAGAAGGTGGGATGAAAAGAGTTAACAGGCAGAGAGCAAACTAATCTCAAATTTAAGGCTTGTTATGAAGCCTTGTAAGTAATGCTGCCATATTCAAGTGTTTAATCTCACGAGCCTACAGTCTCTGAGACTGCCTGAAAGTTTTGAGATGTTTAATTTTATATATTTTTACATATATTCCTATAAATTGTGACTGTAGGCTCATCTCTGGGCTTTAGTTTTACCTTTGCAGTCATCTTGGTGTTTTGTGAGGCATTTCCATACAGCCAAGAGCTACAGAATTAGTTTCTCTTTGAATTATTTTGGTAATGCTCCCTAATCCCATGACTCCGTGATCTAGCACCTGAGAAAAGACGCGGGTCTCACGGCAGACCGCGATGATGATGTGAGCATTAGTAATCTCCTGTAGATAAAAAGATAATTCATGAAGGTTCAAGTTATGCTGTTAATTATCCTAACTGTCCACCAGCGCTCCTTCTCTCATTTCAGCATAGCTACCGCTGACGTCTGGTGGTGTGAAATCAGTATGAGGTCTCATTTGAGATGAGTATGCAGAAGGTCAGATCATCAGATGTTCAAAGTCAGTGGATTTGCTCCGATTTTCATTAACCAAGTATGTGGTTCCCAGTGCTTGCCATTTGGCACCCCAGTGCTTCCTGTTGGGTTTCTTTGGCAGAAATATTCATACGTAAATAAAATGAAGTAGCATTGTGGTTCTAGGATCCTAGAGGTATAGATCCATGTAGCTGTTTAACTTCAATTAATCTTTGCAAACCTCTCATTCTACTGCATGAAAACCATCCTTTTTGTGTCCTTTCTTGTACCATATTTTGGTTTGGAGAGGGTTTTCTACAGCGAAGAGAGTTAACAGCAGGTAATGCCATTCATCTCGGAAGGAGTTGGAAATTTTCCGTGTTGGTGATGAATGGGGGTATCTGACCCACATCTGTTTTACATTAGAATGGAACATTGCCCTGACATCGTTAGGAGCATTTGTCAAAATTCCCTGGACAGAGCTTCTGTAAATTACATGCTGCAAATGTGTCAGGGTCAGATAAGAGGATATCATTAACTTCACTAAAGTTTACTCATGATTCTGTCAGTTCAACTTAATACGTTAACTGCCAACAATTTTCCTTGAGCTGTTTCATTAAATCTTTCATTCACTGGGGGGGGAAATGTCTCACTGTACCCAAAAAAAAAAATCACACATGTTCTTCTCCTATAAATCATATTAATTGCAGACATGGTTGCAAAGCATATTAAACGCAGGCATGCGTAAATGAATTAAAACATATGAGCATTTTATTGTGCCTATGGTAGGTCCTGCATCCTAAAATACCAACCACGTTACCAGGCATGATGGTTCATTTAAATAGAATAAGATTTTTCTCAGTTTAATGGTGTTTATTTTGTTGATAATAGGAGTATTTTCTAATAGCTGATGTTGTGTTAGGTGGTCTTTAAGACTTTCATCATTCAGTTTCTCTTCCTGGACCATATCCTCAGCCCGTGATGCTGTGCTGACCCCACCACCAAGGGGTTCATCCCAGTGAATGTTTTGGGTTAACTGGGATGTGCTCTCTGAAAACTTTCTGTAGAGTTTGGCGGTGCAGTTCACTATGCTCTCTTTGCTCATTCCTAATTGCACATTTGTTTTCTACTGGGACAGAACTATTTTATCAGTTATATAGACTGTCTTTCATGGTATAAGCTCAAAGGCTGCGCATCACCATTTCCATGGGTTTCATATAAAAATGAGAATGATAGATATGGAGCCAAAAAAACTTACACCCCAACTTTTTTTTTCTTTTTGCATTTGCAGGAGTTCTTTTCTAAAATTACTGAGGTAGTTACAGCAGTGTTTGATCTGAGGTGTTGGAACAGCCCTTGATTTTTCTTTCAGCTTCTTTGGGATCCAGGTCAGCGAGGCTGACAAGTGACTGCTGTGGCTTTCCCACACTATTTCAGCAGGAAATACCTGTTTTCCAGGAATTTGGGTGGTATACAGACTGAATAAGTTTTCTTCCTTAAGGACTGGCAAACAATCAGATCTGTTTACTTAGAACTGTGCTGCTTCATAAAAGAGAAGATCTGAGTTGCAAACCCCAGACCTCGGTGCGTGTCTGTTGTACGCCACGAAGCCGAGGGTGCCGAGCATCGTGCAGACGTGGCCCATTAATGGCTTTCTAATGGATTAGGTGCAAGTCAGCCATGCCCTTCCTGTAGCTCCTTGTATGGGTGATAAGGTCATGGCACATACCGCACGAAAGACTTCTGCCCTCAGGCTACTTCCCTTATAGATTTCAAAACAGACATGACCAAAAATCTAATTATGTAGATACTAATCAACTGCAGGATGATTCCAAAGGCCCCTGAAGAAGATATTTCTGAGAAGATGGTTACTGTTCATTTTTTTTTTTTTCACCTCAGAGAGAGAACTGTGTCAGTTCTGCACCGAAGTGTCTATGAGGTGCATATGCACTTAATCAAAAGATGCCTAAAGATTTGTATTATCTAATGAATGTACTTTTTAAAAAATAAATCTCACTAAATGCTCATGTTAGCTTGTCAGAGAAGATAAACCTCTATCCCAATATAGATGCTACTGAAGTCTGAGCAGCTTTTGGGAGCAGGTGTGGGTCCAGGTTTAATTTTCAAGGCTAATCTCTAAAATAACTTCCAATCGCTAAGTTTTTGAACTCACTGGGCCAGCCCAGCCTGTTCTCCCTGCTCTTGGCACCAAGCGTGGAAGAGCCCTATAAAGACCAGTATCACTGGGATGCTGTGTGGGAAGGGAAAGGGCTGCTCCCCAATAAATCACGTGTGTTTTCAACCGTAGTCAAAACCGTAACACTCCTGCCAACGTAAATATTTTCCAAAGTGGTAATTTTCAGTGTAAATGTTTAAGTTAAGCTGTGTTTTTTTGTGGATCTTCTTTTCACTCTGTTAGTGTTCATTTTAAGGGACAAGGTTTAATAAGTGAACTTAAGTTTTGAAACTGTGTCTTGCTGAGGCGATGTCAGATCATTGAACACGCTGGATTTTCAGGCCCATATCATTTTCCAATGGCACAAGGAAAGTATTTGTAATTACTCAAAGACTTACTAAGATAAAAATGTTTACCGAAATAAGACTTACTAAAATAATCTTTAGAAATTTTAATAGTTTTCAGGAACCAGTTTTTAGAAGGAAAAGTTGACAGCCCTGCTAATTCAGCTTTTAGGAGGTTTTGGGAGGAGAAAATGTTGTGCAGGTTCTTGTGCAAAGAACATTATATTATTTTTTTCAGGCTGTGATGATTCCAGAGATTTTTAATTGTTTTTTTTTACCTCAAATTCTTTTCAGTAGGTTTTGTACATTGAAATGATTATTTAACTTAAATAGAAAATATCTTATAGTCTGACTCCAAATTCTTCTTTTGTATTTTTAACTTAGAAGTTACAGGGTTTCAGTATCTAAATGAAGTCTTTGGCTATATCTTGAAACTTTTTTGCGTGAACGTTTCTGTTTGTGAAACACTAGGCAAATGCCACCAGTTAAACTCCTGGTTTTCTGCTTAGTGGAACAGAAGTGAATGTTCTAAGGGTGTAAGTAGGGACTGAACTTCTTCCTCAGCATTTTTTTTTAACTGAGATGTCTTGGATGCATCTGATGCAGAGGTGTTCTGTGTTCTCAACGCGGCTATCTGGGCGTATCTCTTTGAAGTACACTGCTTGTGCCTCTTGCTGTCTTTCTGGTGAGACAGAAGACCCTGGATGGGTCTTCCTTCCTACTGACATCATGATCCCTGGGTCTTGTTTCATTTATTTATTAAAAACCAAACAAACATCAGAGCTGGGACCACAAGCTCCCTCCAATATTAATAATCCCTTTTCTTTTGTGATGGAATCCAAATGCCCTTCAAGAAAGGAACCTCGGAGCTTTAGGAACCAGATGTGTTCTTTACAAAATACACTCCCATTTTAGTAAGTTCTTTTTTAGTTTACAGTAAGAAGTGCAGTAAAGCAAAACTATTATCAAATAGCAATGTCAGATATTTGTAATGCCTTTTTAGAGGAAGAGCAACCTGTAAGCTGTCAGAATACGCTGTTTTGGCAGAGCCAGTACGTTATCCATCCTTTGTAAGCTGCAGACTCTTTCTCAGGCTTTGAAGTGCAGTTTATTCCAGCAGAAGCGATTCTCTCAGTCCTACTGACTTTCAAAATGTGCTCTAGACATGTGCCAGGAAAGGAAACGCAAACCAACCTATGGTGTGAGTGATTTTTGTACAAGAGCTGATCTCTGTAGCTTCCTCCGCTCCTGCTTAAAAGCACAGGCGGTGTTGAATTTTTATTTATTTTTGGCTCTTCTACTGGAAATTATGGCCCAGAGGGCTGGGCTTTTATAGGGACGAGCACATTATTCTCCAGTAATCTCTTTTCAGCTAATCTTGTGCTGATTTCATAAATGTTCATGTGCAAGCAGCTTATTAAGGGAGTTGCAGCTGACTTGGAGCCAGTCTGGAACACCTGACAGTTCCTGTTGTGCCCTCTGGCTCAGAGGATGAGGCTGAGAACTGGTGTTAGGACCAGCACTTTACTCGTTCACATTTATTTCTTCATAGGCCAGGAGTGAGTCCTCAAGGAACAAGTATCTGCAGAGATCCCAGCTGAGGCATGGGATAAAAAAAATAATACAAACTTTTTGAAATGATTTTTTCCTTATTTGCCCTTGGCATCACTTTTGATTGCTTGTTAGCCATCAGTTTTTATTTTGGTGGATGGTGCAACCAAATTCTGCTTCCTTTTTGGATTAGCTATTCGGAGTGTAGTTTGAGCACCACCAAGTCTATCTATTTCAGGAAATGAAGTGAAAGACTTGAGAACTGCTGTGGCTCTGTAAGCAATGCTGCTCACATATTTTTAACTACTGTTCTACCGTTGTTTCTTGTAGGTAATGGGACTCCTGACTAACCACGGTGGTGTTCCTCACCAGCCCCAAACCGATTATGCCCTGTCCCCTTTAACTGGGGGCCTGGAGCCCACCACCACTGTCTCAGCCAGCTGCAGCCAGCGGTTAGATCACATGAAGAGCTTAGACAGCCTGCCTACATCCCAGTCCTACTGCCCACCGACCTACAGCACCACGGGTTACAGCATGGACCCCGTCACAGGCTACCAGTACGGACAGTATGGACAAAGTGAGTACTGGGATGTTTAGGACGTTGCACCCGTTCACCCATGGTCTGTAACAAAGAAAATAATGAGCAGAGACCCTAATGGCTGACTACTGCCTCTCTCCAAAGCTGCGCGGAGATAGCAGATCGGTGGAGCAAGATTTCTGCTGCATAATTATTTTCTTAAGTGATGTCAACAACATCTTGATGTTATTAATTGTTGAGACATGAAACCTGATTGCCATTAGGTAAAACATAAGGGTTGTCCAAAATGAAATAACCACTGGCATTCCACTATTAGAAACACATGTTCTTAATGAGGTCAGCTCAAGAATCATTACAGTATATAATCCCAGATACAGAGAGTTTTGTCAAACTTGTCCTAGGAATAAAAATATTAGTCCTTTTCCTTTGATATATCAGTATTAAATATGACAATGTCAACCTGTAGTTGGCATGGCCCCATGCTGTGAGGTTGTCACAGCGTGACTTAAAAAGCTTCTTTTGCTTTTTTGCAGGTGCCTTTCATTATCTGAAGCCAGATATTGCATAAATGAACTGTCCACTTCAAGTTAAAGCTGGTCTTGTTTTCCGGTCTCACTCCAAGGCTTGGATGCGAGGGATCTTCTCAACGCACTGCAGTCTAAACTGGGGCAGTCCCACTGAGAGAAGCGGGCTTGTTATGTTCTCTCCAGTCACAGCTCTTAGTAGACTTTTGAAAGCTGGACAAAGCTACACAGAAGACAAAGGCCAAAAGCAATAATGAATAAATAAATGCGACATGGTTCATTATGACTGGGTATACAAAACAGAGCAGTATTTAATATTTGCTGCCTGGCAAAACATTCCAACTTTTTGTTGTTGTTGTTGAAATTAATGTGCATTGATTGGGACAAATGGAACATTTTGAAACTTGGAGCAGTTGAGCTCTGCGTACTCTGACTCATCTGACATCCAGTGCTGACTTCAGTCTAACTTTAAATCTGCTCCGTTTCTGAAGCAAGGGCGGGAGAACCTCTTTCATTTTACACACTGGAAACTGTCACCGAGATGAAATGTCACAGTCCATAGGAAACTAGAATAAGTGCAAAAGCCCTCCAGAGCAACTTCCCAGTTACCTTACCCTGCTTTTGTAATCACATTGTCAATAAATGTCACTTACAAGTTTTGCTTTACCAAGAGCCGAGATCTTGTGTAACATGAAAACCAGATTTTACCTTTTTGTCTGGGGAGTTTTCCAAGTCCCCTTGTACCTTTTCCAACAACCATGGCAGGAAAAAAAAAAAAATTGACACCACCAGGACTGATTTTTCACAACTGCCTAGCAATGTGCAATACTGTGTACCTCACACAAACTTTGGGATCATCCAAAGTCATAGAGATAGAATCAGAACTATATTTTTGCAGGTACTTTTTATTTTTGCAGTGCATAATTCCTGAGGAAAAGATACAGAAATGTTGCAGTCTGCTGGACTAATCCAGCTTACTAATCATGATTTAAAGGTCCTTTTCAGGAAGCAGTAAGAACTGATTACGTTTACATTTTTGTAGTGATGTACAGGCTGTAGCCAGGGCCCTGTATTCAACACGTTTGTTTAAATTATACAGCAATATCCAATATAGAAAATACAATTATAGGAACCAAGGTTTACAAGGAGTTTGCGTTGTGACATTTTAGAATGTCAATAAATTTGTGTTTTGTGCTGTCGAGAGGAAGATGGAAGGCGGTGTTATTTATTTCTCTCTGTTGTTAGAACAAAGAGGGAGGCAGAACACAAATACATTCCTTTTAGTGTTAAGGACTATGATGTAGGGAGTTAGACTAGGATCAGTACAGAGGTTAGTTCACACTTTGGTCTTAAGGGTGATGGAGAAATTAAATATTATCTTTGTGTTGCAGCCTCTACAACAACAGGTGTTGTAAAAAAAAAAAAGCCACACACACACAAAAAAAAGAAAACAAACAAAAAAGTCTTTCATGTAAAAAGTTCAGTAAATATTTACTATTTATAATGAATAAACATTATGAAGACATGCAAAGCACTGATAATTTTGTCCTAAAACGTAGTATTGTGCTAAATACCTTGATACATTTTAATCTGAATATCATGAAGAAATAAACTGTGTTATCTTCAACACAAACTGTATTTGTTATGTAAGCGTGTTCTGCACACATCCCTGGGAGCCTCGGCAGCGTCCATGCCCAGGTCTCTGTTAATGAACTGGGCATTTTTCCAGTGCTGGTTGTATGGGTTGCACGTCCCCACCGGAGAAAAGGGTTGGGTTTTTGCTGTGCAGTTAAAGAAAAGAAAATAAGTTCCAACCCAGCACGAGTAGGGCAAGTGGGATGGCTTTGTACAACGCAGGAACTCTGCAGTCTGTTGTGGGTGGTATCTGTCTTGAATTATTCTTTTTTTGTTGTTGTTTTTTCCTTAGAAGACCCAAGAATTTTTTAATCTTCTTCCATTTGAGCTGATTAAAACAGGGGGAAGACCCTTCAAAGGGTCAAAAGCCTTCTGAAGACCCTTCAGAACGAATGGAGTGTGTTTTAGTGGCACATCAGTGGGTGAGGAAGTTTTACTTCACACCA